>VUQI01062163.1:0-11439 GCA_015106735.1 Paratilapia polleni
TAACTAAGGGATGGTTCAGGGTCACCTGATCCAGCTCTAACTTTAAGCTTCATCAAAAAATTTCAAGCCTAATCTTAAAACAAAAGAGGCCATCTGTCTTCTGAACGCAAACTGGGAGCTGAGTCCACAGGAGAGGCCTGGTAGCTACTTTTTGAAACTCTAGAAACCATTATGTAACTAAGTGGTTCAACTTTCACACTCACCTTGTAAAACATGGAGAAGTTGCTGTACGTTGCGAGGACGCTGGTCAGGACACCGTTACAGAAATCTCCATTTCCAATGTAATCAGCAGGACACACACATGAAACATCTGCACACACAAACGCATTACTATCAGCAGGACTGTTTGACAAATTTGATTGTTTGTACTGCATCATGTGACCAGTTTGTAAGTTTATTGTCTTTCAGTTGAGTTTTACTGGGCCTTTTCCAGAAAACAGGTTTAACAAACTAATCTAACCATAAACTCTGGGTTGATTAACTCTGAGATAGGAAACTGAGTTTTTGGTTCAAGAAAAGGTGATCAGAGGTAGTTCAATCAACTCTGAGTATGTTCACCATGAGTTAAGCTGGTACATGAGTAATGAAAGAAGGCCATCATCAGTGGAGCTCCGATATCGTGACTCACCATGGCAATGGGTAAATAAAGAGCAGCTTCCACCCAAAGTTTCCCTCATCTCAGTGTTAACAAACTTTTTTCAATAAACCTGCTTTCTGAAACATGGCCCAGGAATCAGGATGACTTTGTTTCTTGCAGCTGTGCGTCATACTTTCGATCTCATTATCTACTGTTCTTTGCAGCTCTGAAGTTAGCATGACTCACAGAGTCACAGCATTAAAAGCCAATACAAAGTAAACAACACATTACAAGGCCATTTAAACTGGGAGCACAGATCAGGGTGGACCTGCTTCTGTCCAAACACACACACACACACTCACACTCGTTTTGACATCTTAATGGGGAACTCCATTGACATAATGCTTTCCCTAGCCCCTTACCCTAACCCTAACCATCAGAAATTAATGCCTAACCCTAACACTTACCCTAAACCTAACCATAACCTAAATGTAACCCTAACCCTAAAACCACATTTTGAGCCTCAAAAATGCTCAAACATGCCTTTAAATTCATGAGGACCAGCGTCCTCACAAATCACGGTTGGTCCTCACAACTACAGTTTTATGCAAATTTTTGTCCTCACAAAGATCTCTAAACAAGTACACACACACACACACATATACCTCTGAGCCTGTAGCAGTAGGCGTCGTACTTGCTGCTCTGGTCCACAGGCTCTTTGTACATAACCAGACCCACGTGGTTATCTCCACACTTGAGTGTCGGGAAACGGGTTGGGTATCCCACCTTTCCCCCCTCCATCCAGCCAGCCACGCACAGATGCATCCCGAGCTGTCAGGACCAGAGAAAAACAAAATTAATTGTTGAACACAAGTCCCAGCATGCACTGCTGTGGTCAGGCAGGTGAAAATTTTAAATAAATTATTTAAAATAAACTAAAATCAGTAGACAGATTGGACTTACAATCTGAGCTCAGCCACAGAGATTCAGTTTTCTGTCCAGTCTGTTTGTTATCTAAAAAGATATCAAGATAGCTACTAAAAGTAAAGCTCGATTTAGACTTCTGCCTTAAACTAAAACAAAAAACAATTAATTAACTAATAAAACTAATTATAAGAACTTAGAATTCAGACACTTTTACTTAGTTGAAGCACCTTTGGCAGCAATTACAACTTCTAGTCCTTTTGGGTATGGTGCAAGAAGCTTTGAACACCTGGATTGGGGGATTTTCTGCCATTCTTCTTTGCAAATCCTCTCAAGCTCAGTCAGGTTGGATGGGGACTGCTGGTGGACAGCCATTTTCAGGTCTCTACAGAGATGTTCGATAGCATTGAAGTCAGGGCTCTGGCTGGGCCACTCTAGGACATTCACAGAGTTGTCCCTAAGCCACTCCTGTGCTGTCTTTGCTGTGTGCTTAGGGAACCTTTGGTCCAGTCTGAGGTCCTGAGCACTGTGGAACACGTTTTCATTGAGGATATCTCTGTACTTTGCTCCATTCAGCTTTCTCTCAACCCTGACCAGTCTCCCAGTCCCTGTTGCTGAAAAACACTCCCACAGCTTGATGCTGCCACCACCATGCTTCACTGTTGGGATGTTATTGGGTAGGTGATGAGCAGTGCCTGGTTTTCTTTAGACATAATGTTTAGAATTGAGGCCAAACAGTTCAATCTTGGTTTCATCAGACCAGAGAATCTTGTACCTCACAGTCTGAGAGTCCTTCAGATACTTTTTTGCAAACTCCAAGTGGGCTTTCATGTGTTTTGCACTGAGGACAGGCTTCTGTCTAGCCACTCTGCCATAAAGCCCAGATCAGTGGAGAGCTGCAGTGATCGTTGTCCTTCTGGAACTTAGTCCCATCTCTACAAAGGATCTCTGGAGCTCAGTCAGAGTGACCATTGGGTTCTTGGTCACCTCTCTCACTAAGGCCCTTCTCCCTCTCTTGCTCGGTTTGGCTGGGCGACCGCCTCTTGGAAGAGTCCTGGTTGTGCCAAACTTCTTCCATTTAAGAATTATAGAGGCCACTGTGCTCTTGCGAAACTTCAGTGTAGCAGAATTTTTTTTGTACCCTTCCTCAGATCTGTGCATCGCAACAACCCTGTCTCTGAGCTCTGCAGGCAGTTCTCGGCAACAATCAAGAGAAATGGGAGGCACCTGAGCTAAATTTCAAGTGCTTTTGCAAAAGGTCTGAATACTTATGTAAATGTGATATTTCATTTTTTTCTTTTTAATAAATTTACAAAAAATCCTAAAATTCTGTTTTCAATTTGTCATTATGGGGTACTGAGTGTAGATTAATGAGAACAAAATGAATTTAAACAATTGCAGCATCAGGCTCCAACATAAAAGTGAAAAAAGTGAAGGGAATCTGAATACTTTCTGAACCCACTGTATAGCCTATAAAGTGAAATGAAATGCTGTCACTGTAAGGAAATGCAGGAATGAGGACCCAAATGCAGGACTCCATGGCTCTAGCCTAACAATAATCAAAAACTGTAAGCACTAGAACAACAGTGAATAATACCACAAAACCCACAGACCTCAACAGTCACACTGAGTTTAGTTGCTCATCCTGTCAACTCATATTTTCTCTTCCTGCAGTAGAGATGATCCAGTCTGACTCCTCCCTTTTTTAATATTTTCTGTGACTGACGTCAAGTTATTAATAATCCTAAAGGCTGGAAATACACCAGTGCTTAAACTGAGCACATAACTATCTTGAATTCACTTTCATCATTATTTAGAATTCAAAAAAAAAAAAGTTTATAAATCACATAAACCAACAACTTCATAAGAATCAGGTTATACCACAGCTGCATAATGTTCAAAGTTCACCCGAGGTTTTGACGTAGCTAAGTTTCCTTTTGTGAACGGTTGGATAGTGCGTCTCTTTGAATTGTGCAATGTCATTATTTCCTTCTCTTTTTTTTTTTATAAAGGATGCTTCAGTATATCCTCTGCTGAAGGAGGTAATAAAGGAAGCATTAGAGCACCTTTCCTTAGTATTTGGAGAATTCAGCGAGCTCTTCTTATGGCTGCCATGCAGCGACTTCCTGGTCACTTCACTCAGTTAGGAACCTTCCTAAGTAAAACTGACTATTCGACCACAGCCGTGGACAACAATTGGCAACATGAGAGCTTCTGTTATCTTTTCTAATAACTCTAGTTAAATTTCCAATTCAAATCCTCTGCTCACAGTTGCATAGAAAATACACTTCTTGTAAATTGTTGAGTGCAGCCCTGTCTGAATGAAAGTGGACTTGCCTGGAAGTGTCTTTATAATGAAGGCAGAATTTGGAGAAAAACCCTGGTGGTGCAGGCTGCTCTCACTCAGCTCACGAATGGCTTTCATCTGTCTTTTTCTCATAGGTATACCATATGTTTGAGTGAGGTGTATCAACCTGTCTGGTGTCTCCATGGAAACCCTTTCTGTAGGTGGGTTTACCTGCTGTGCATCTCCCAGCTGTTTAAAGGTAGCCAGCATGGCGCCCTCAGCCTGGCAGGCGGTATTGGCCTGACTGAAGTTCATCTTGTACTTCCCCTCTGGAGAGCGCAGGTGGAAGACTCCGGCTATGTTTGCTGAAGCACGACAATCATGTTAACTTTACCTCTGATTACTGCACCATTCAGTACAACAAATATGATCTCTACAATTGAAATGAGCACTGATCTGATTTGAGGCTGGACAAATTACAGGGACAGTTCACCTCCAAGTCCTATTTACGTTGTTTTTTTGGCCTGGTCTTCAGTCCTGTTATCCGTCTGGATTGTCTTGGTTTAAATTTCACAGTTTGAGATCAGCTATAGAAACATCTGCCTTTCTCTTTTAATATAATGGAACTAAATGGTGCTTACGTTGTGGTGTGTCGAGCATGTTGATTCAAGAGTCAAGACCTTTATTGTCATTGTGCAAGGACAACAAAATTACAGTTACACCAACCTCACATGGTGTAGTGATTGGAGGAGCATAAACAAATGGTGTCCAGTGTGTGTAGTATCTTTGTCGATTGCTTAGCCTTTTTCACACTGAATGATGCATAGATTCTCTAAAGATGGCAGCTCCAATCACTTCAACTCTTTGTGCCTATGATGTTTTGTGCCATTTTCACAACATGCTGGAGGGCTTTTTTTTTCGGCTTTTGTGCAGCTACCATACCAGGCAGTTGCACAATTTGTGAGAAACACCTCGTTGCTGGTTATTGCTCTTGGGAACTGTGACATCAACACAGTCCAATAACCATTTGTAGAGACTGACCTGCTTCCATACTCTGACCTTCAGCCTGGCCAGGTTGTGAGCGACTGATTAGAAAATTAGGAGCTGTACGACAAGCCGAAACATCAACAAAACATATCAAAACGCACTCCAGCAGTTTTGACATCATTTTTGGTGTGCACTGCTTTTCACAAGCACAGGAATGGCTGTCATGCTAAACACAGTGCATCAGGATTTAAACGTCAACGACATCACCCTCACGTGAGCTGTAATGTTAGCTAGCTGCACGCTTTTTTTAAAAAATTGGTGGATGTAGAAAGTAGATCTTTCATGAAACTGCTCACAAGGTTTGATTTTTTATTTTTTATTTTTAACAGGTCATGATTTCTGGAAAGAGACATTACTGCGGAGTGTTTTTTTCAAATGTATTTTTCTTTGCACCAGATAAGGCAGACATTGCTACAGCAGATATCTCAAAAACTAGACAACTCACACTAAAACAATTTAAATGAATAAATGTCACTACAGACCAGAGGAAAATTTGTAAATTTGATTTTGAGAAGAAAATCCTTTCCTCTGGTTTGAACTCTATTAAAAACAGAACTCAGACTGCATTATTTATGGTGAATTCCTAATTATCTGTGTACCCTGATAAACAAACATCAGGTTAAAAGTAACAGCCTTTGAGCCTTTAATGAGCTCCATGTTTAACGAGCCCTAACGAGCTCTGAGTCTTAACGAGCTCAGCTCAGAGCTGATGTTTGTTTACCAGCCCCAGAAAAAAAAAATCCTTCATAATAAACAACGCTGGCCATAATGTCACCATAGTAACATGGATGCTATAAAGGTCAGCTGCTGTAGAATCAGTCTGGTTACCATGGAAACTGCAATGGAGTAGGATTGGGGAGCCAACATGGCTCCCACTCAGCAGAAACAACACGTGACGACACTGCAGCTCATGGCTTCAGACGTTCAGATGTCTTACTGTGGTAATGCAGGTCCTTGCAGGACGCCACAGGGTTACAGCCTCCGTTGTCTTCCAAGCAGCGGTCAACGGGGGGCACCACCTTCTCCAGACACTGGACTCCATTACCCACGTACCCTGGCAGGCACTCACACTCGCGCTCATTCTAGAGGAACCAGATTAGAGTGATCAGGTTAAAGGAGGAAGTCAGGTTATGAATACAATCAGAGACATTACAAGAGGGAGACGTGTCACTCAAAAAATTATTAATAACTGTAACAGCATAGATGCTCCCCTGCCACTAAAGAGCCAATCAGCAGCCTGGGAACAACTGGGAAGCCAAACATGCTGCTGCACAACAGTTTCAACTGTGTGCTGGTGAGCTTATCTCGCTACTTGTGATCGCAATTAAGATGAAGGTCTGTGTATTTGTTTTTTTTAACTTACTGTATCCATAATGTGAATTAGCAGGTTATTGCATTGTCACTGTCACTCAGGATTGAACCCTTAGTAAAGCTGTAATGTCATGTAACTTGGTGCATCTTTATTAAAAGAATAACTTGCAGAAAAATACTTTTTTAGCCTTATTTTGGAGCAAAGTTGCTTAAGTTTTTATTTATTTTTTTCTAATTAGATTTGACTGCTGATTCCATACGTATGGCTTTTATGTCCCTGAGACCGCAGTGAAATCAGTCAAGATGACCGCTGCTGAGCAGCAAGACGTACTTCTATAAATGCTTTTATATTTGTGATTTGTTAATTAGTTAATTTAATTAATTTCCTTTTTTTTCTTCCCAGAGAATTCAGCTCTACTCAACACACACAAACTGTCAACTTTTACGGTTTGGCATCAGTCATTTAAAAGACAAATGTACTGTTTGTATGAATTCAACTTCCCCAAATTCTTCAAGTATAAGCTAAGCTATAGTTAGTTTTAATGGTCTCAGTCTTCTTCCACTCCTGAATTATTATTTTTCTATCATAATAACTGTTCAAATTGTTATTTCAGCTGCTTTTCTGTCTGGTAATCATCTTTGTGTTTTCACAGGTTCCAGGACAGATAAGCTAGATCAGCGTAGCTTTTTTTGAGTGACATGTTTCTTGTGAGATGTGTTGACTTTTGTAAACTGGAGCCAATCTAAATGTAGGACATTGTCTGAAAATGTGGGATGAGCCAGATAAAAATGCTGGGCCCCACCCTAGATGGACTGAGTGTGGCCAGCTGGAAAAATGTTACCCAGCCCTAGTAAACATAAGATGTTGGTCACTGATCCTGTTTCTGCTCTATATCCCACTCTCAGTCTGAACTAGTATATGACGCATTTCCTGTGTATTTAAAATAATATTAAGTAAGACTTTATTTAAAAAAAAACTGTTCAGACTCATCATGTACACCAAATGCTGACAAGTTGGAAAAGAAAAACAATTAAATTTTTGTTCCTTTCTTGTTGAAGTTTGCTGCAAATTTTAAAGGATAAAGATGAAAAACTTTTACTCACTGGACCAGTGAACTTGCAGGAGGCAAAGTCACTGCAGCCGCCATTATTCTCTTCAACACATCTGGAGAGCAGACAGAACAACAGCAGCCTAACTACACTACTCACATTGATTTAATAAAGGCAAGAAAAAAACCCAGAGACAAAACCGTAAAGGATTTAATTCAGACAAAGGTGAAAGGCCACGCCTACCTGTTGATGGGCTCGCAGGAGTAGCCATCTCCTTGGTAACCACTGCGGCAGGTGCAGTTGACGACGAGTCCCGTCTGATTACAGTCTGCGTTCAGGTGGCAGCCGCCATTGTACTCAGAGCAAAGGTCTGGAGCTGCAGAGTGTTTTTAATAAAACTGTCATCTGATGTGGTCACACGTCAGATTCATAACAAATGTCAGCTCAGTTAAAGGTACTCATCAACTCCCCATGTGGGCCACATCTGGAACCTGAAACAAATATGAACTATTCTTCAAAATCCCAATTATCAACCAAACCAGAAGTGCCTCTGGGGAAAGAAAAAAATTTGATTTTGAAAGACTAAAAGGAAGAAATATGGTATAAGAAAGCAGATTAAAACTGTCACAGAGTTCTTTCTCAAAATATTCCAAAAACAGTGAAAAAAAACAGGCGTAGTCAAAAAGAAGTTCTGAGGGTGTGATTTATGCTGCCGAGCTCCCAATGTCCACTGCAAGAACATTTACAAAAGCAATGAGCTGTGACTGTTTTATGATGAGTTACTGTAATCAAACAAATATATAAGGGATAAAAACTATTAATGAAGGATGACTATGAAAACTGTTGATTATGGTGTTTTTCCTGCCTCACTTTGTACAGAAGCAAATTTGCTCCGCATATAGTTGAGGCGATGAGTCTGTTACCTTACTTAACAGAAATGTGTGCCTTTATTACCTTTTCTGGCCATTTGATAAACAAAAATATATTTTGTGCTTAAATAAATAAAAACCTGCTTTAAAAAATTACTAAAAAGAGCAACTTTTTTTGTTTTTTTTGTTTTTACAGTCTTGGTGATTTTGATTAGGGAGAAGGCCAAAAAAAAAGTTCTGTATGCAGGAAAACCCTGGATTGTAATTTTAATCAAGTGTTGACCTAATGCAATGAATGACATGGCTGCTTATTACTTACACAAGAATAAGTAAACTGTTTAAATTAGACCCTCTGGTATATTGTCAGAGAGCCTAATCTTACTCAAATGTAAGGGCTCTTGTACTGCATGTTTTAGCAATCAGCCAGCAAAGACTAGCAGGTCAACATACTTTGTCTCTTTTCCACCAACATGGTACTGATTCTGTTACTTTTTAATCAGACAACTGTCTTAAATTATTGTGTCTTCAAACTTCAGTCAATCAAAGCATTTAAATGCAGAAAGTGCTCACTGTACTAGCTCAGAGTGTAGAGTGTAAAAGTTCAAAATCAAAATCTTTGATCCAGACCGAGGTCATACAAGATAGGCAGCCAATTAAACAAATAAAACGGGTGAGGGACAAGCAAAAAGGGCATATGTAAAGAAGACACCTAGGACTAAAAGGAAACAAAAGAATACACCAAGAATACGAACTGGAGAAAGCCAGAACAGCTGACCGGGAAGAAAACAACACAATCTGGTAGGAAATAAAGGGAAACTGGGGAGTATATTTACAGAGGTGAGTAACTGGTTGACAGCAAGGATATTTACAGAGGTGTGTAAGAAAACTGGTGGGAACCAGAAACAAGGCTGGAAGTAGAGTTAACTAAAGAGCAAGACAAACAGAGATTATAAAATAAAACAGGAAATGACAGAAATACACAATACAATTCCAAACCATGACAGAAGTAAACGTCAAAGAAGACAAAATAAATATTTCAAAGAAAAGAAGAGTAACGCCTATGTGAACCATGAAAAGGATGCTGTTTATAACATTACTGAGGGCCCTTAGTAATGTTATGAGGCTCTACTGCAGCATCCATATTTTCTGATGTGGTGTTGTTTCGAGTTGCATTAAAAAGAATAGCACATTGTCTGCATATAGTATTAGCTTACTAAAACAACAGAGGTTTCTCGTGTGAAATCATGCACACATTGCTCAAGAGTTGTCCGCCATATTGGATGTCATACAACCAACAGTCATGAGGGAAAAATGTTTATTTCCTGACTGGTTGGCAAGTGGTTGCTGAGTCTTGCTGCCTGTCTGTGAAATCAATTGCAAACACGGTGCTGCACCAAAAACCTCCTTATGATTGCTTTGGTCGCTAGTGGATTGCCACCGTCACCTGTAGTTTGCATGGAAGATGCCAATTTCTCTGCAAACACTTGCCAACTAATCACAGAGTGGTAGTGAAACTTGAAAAAATGCAACACAAACTGGAAACAGAGAACATTCATCTTTGAAGCAAAAGTTGTGCAGTTGTGAGCTGCAGCCAACACATTTCAAAAGGTGCAACTTTTGCTGGTGCTGGTGGTGTAATGGTGTGGTGGGATATTTTCTTTTGGGGCCTGTAGTACCAACTAAGGATCGTTTAAACACCACAGCCTACCTGAGTATTGTTTCTGACCATATCCATCTCTTTATGACCACAGTGTACCCATCTTCTGATGGCTGCTTCCAGCAGGATAACACACCATGTCAAAAAGCTCAGATCATCTCAAACTGATTTCTTGAACATGACAATGAGTTCATTGTACTCAAATGGCCTCCATAGTCACCACATCTCAATCCAACAGATCACCTTTGGGATGTGGTAGAATGGGAAATTGACGTCATGGATGTGCAGCCCAGAAATCTGCAGCAACTGTGTGAAGCTATCATGTCAACATGGACCAAAATCTCTGAGGAATGTTTCCAGCACCTTGTTGAATCTGTGCCACAAAAAATTAAAGCAGTTCTGAAGGCAAACGTGAGTCCAGCCCAGTACTAGCAAGGTGTATCTAAAGAAATGTATTTTTGTATTATTGCTTTTCTTGTTTTCCTTTTAATGTACAGTCAACAACTGAATAATCTCGACTGCTAACTTAGCCACATGGCTTTAAACCACCTGATCACATGTCTTAGATTGAAAGTAAAGAGCAGTAAGTGAAGCTGGCTCCACTTGAGACTGGATAGAGAGGCACAGGGAAGATATCAGGAGTCTAGTTACATTTTGTCCCCCCAAATCAACTGTGTATAAAAAAGAGCTACTTCTGCTGGTTTCATGTGGTTAAAACTCTTTCAAATTGAAGCTGAATGTTGGTACTTCACCTCCACAGTCAATTTTCTTCATCTAAATGAGTTGTTCATTGGAGTCGCAGCTGGGTCAGGGTGATCTAACAATGTGCAGCAGCCATTCAGCAGAATCTTACCAAGCTTTAAAGGTCAGTTTCTCTTACTGCTATGGCTACAAAGCACTCTTCTATTACTGTTTTATTATGTGACCATCAGCACAATGTGTTAATTAACACTCACGTGGCTCTGGACTGCAGAAGGTGCCGTTCCCCTCGAATCCAGATTTACACTGACAACCAACACGTGGCACACAGTCAGCGTGAGCGTGGCACTGCCGACATTCCTCTGGGATCGAGCCTAAGACAGAGAGACAGACAGACAAGTGATTCTTGTCAGTAGGAAGGTAAAAAGGTAAACAGGGCTTTAAAATAAAGTTCATAAGTAGATTTAAGGAATGTGTTTGAATGATAAGAACAAACTACAAAATGTTCAGAAAGCATAATTCTTCAACGTGGATCCAAAATCCTTGTTTTGTTTGTTAATGTTCATTCATTAAAAATCCACAATTATTTATTGAAAACAAAAATAAGCAAAGCTAGAAAATATACAGGTTCAATTTGTTGATAAATTGTATTGGAAACAAGTGAAACTTGCATTTAACACAAAGCGTGATCACAAAGATCCACAACGATGCTCATAAAAAAATCTAAAACCATACATGATTTCAAGGTTGCCTCTTCAAGGTCGTCTCCTTGTGCACCTCTGGACCACTTCCACTGCTGCTACTATTCTTGGATCACTCCCAGGAAGTTCTTTCATAACCACTTGTACATGGATCTCCTACACTGTCAAAATGGCCCTTCAATTTGAATTTTATTATGGGCAAGAGGACAAAGTGGTGCTGATGATGAGTGAAGACTGTGTAGCCATCATATCCTGCCATGATGGTACACCTCACAGTTCAGGTAGTTTGCAGCAAATGTTCTTCTGCATATGAATGC
>VUQI01062165.1:7660-20464 GCA_015106735.1 Paratilapia polleni
TCGCTCTCCACCTTATCATAACACACAAAGATGCGAAATCAAATCCCTGAATCACTGGCATCAGAGGCAATGTTTTGTTCTTTATTTCCATCCTCTGGCCCTTTTCATCTTTCCTTCCCAGACTGAGAACAAACGGTCTCATCAAACTCTGGTGAGGCATGGTTGTGGGTGCCAGGCTTAAGCATGGGTGGCATGTTCCTTCTGAACAGCTGGGTCACACTGCGGTTGTTGCTACAAGGTGGCATTGCGTGGTTTAATGTGTAAAGAAGTCACTACGGCTTCTGGTTAACCTCAAGAGTTTCTACACACTGGGTTCATTGCGCTGATTGCTTCATGCATATTAGCTTTGTGAACCAACATACAGCATGCGGTCACCATTTTTTCAGCCAATAATAATCAGCTCAGCTTCAAACTAGTGTTATTCCATGTTTGATTCATGCACTGCAGTGAGACTATTAATCAAATATTTGGTCTGTTGTTTGTAAACATGCATGTGCATCCCATAAGGGATAACTGTCATAGTTAAAGAGCCTGGATGTTAAAGGAGGTGACAGATGGGGGGTTTGAAGTGGAGAAGGTCAAGATTTGGGGTGCAGATAGGGAGTCAGATAATGTTGTTGGAACATCTGCTGTGTTGCAGGTCACAGCACAGTTGAATTTATCCTGTAAAATATGGCCTCCCTGAGCATGAGAGGGCAGCAATAATTGTCTTTTTATTCCCTTTTTTTTTACTAATTTTCTTTGAAAGTGTCCGATCAAGGGTGGAGTTCAAAATTGAAGCTTCTCCTTCTGAAAATAACTCTTGACAACAAGACCAAAAACACAACAGAGGCAGACATGAGATAGTCCGGGGAAGATGAAAGGTTTTTATTCTATTTTGGATTTTAAATTTGCATGATGAGACATCAAAAGCAAACATCTGCAGGCGCGCTGGAGTTACAGAGGTGTCATTGTGCGAGTACGTGGCCCTTTCAGCAAGACTGGGAGCTTGGTGTGGAGTGCCCGCATGTAGCTCGCAACGCCTTTGTGTTACCATCTGTAACAAATCTCACTGTGACAAACCAGAACCCAGGAATTCACTGCTGCTGTGAAATCTCAAGCACTAGAGATGGCATCCATCCGTGGCAGCCCAGCCAGTGACCTCTCTGGTGTCTGTCATAATCAGATAATCTCAAATTTCAAAATCACAGGCATGATCTTCCTTGTTCTTCAGTATAATTCTATTGCTAAGAGTTACAGGGTGTCTCCACACTGTCAGCATTGTGATTCATATGTAGTCACACTGGAATCCACAGATGACGCCGTTTTGTGGTCACGTCTCGTTCTGCTTTTCACCTAGGTGGCAAAATGACCGCATGTCTTCAATGGACTCTCAGCTCCCCAGGAGCTTAATGAGTTATAGCTTAACTGTTTTCCTGCTATTGATTTAAAGTCCAAATCAGCAACTTTAGGCGCATCTAAAAACTTCCCAGGCAATGAGGTCACAGCCTTTTGTTTTCATGTCAGCTCTGTGATGGGGCTGTGCTGCTTCACTCCATATCTCCCAACAATTCCAGTGTCACCTCATTGACCTCTCACCTCTAACCCCCATAAAATAGCAGGGTCACAGTGCGACTGACAGCAGCTCCTGTTGCTACAAACAAGGCAACAATGCTACTGTGGCTGCAAACACAGCTCAAAAACATTCATACTGGTGCACTTTTGTGGGGACACACAGGGCTTCCACACTGACACGCATACACAAAGTCAGTACACAATACCTGGCATAACTGCCTAATCACCTATATGCTCTGTGGTGGCACTACAGCACTCCTCTCTGACAAGTGAGAAGGAGCTGTTGAAAGCTCTTCTGGCATGTTAGTTTATAAGGTCATTTGCTGAGATTCCATTGTTAAGCGGTGCACTTTTATGTCTCTGATATCCAGGTGATGGCTGCTCAGAATAGCTGCCAGTTGCCTGGGTGTTTCATTGTGTAAAAACAAAACGTTCTGTTTACAGTCTAAAAGAATGAAAAAAGGGAAAGAGGCCGGAGAAAACAAAGGAACCTCAAGGCTGACTTAATGAAAGAGAAATGGGAAGTGAACCTTGTGCGTTCTCTTAAGTCATTGCGACTGTCACAGTGAGAGAAGGAGTATCATGGTGACGAGAAGCGTGAAATAACTTCTCCATCTTCTCTTTCTCTCACCTCCTCTGTCTTCTTCTCCCACTTTGCCTCTAGCCAATCAGATATTATGTCTGCCTGTTTCCTCCCTCTTGGTCCCTTACAATAATACCATCCCTTTGTTTCTTCTTCTTTTTTTGTTGTTGCCATCTTTAAAATGTATTCTTCCATGTCATCTCTTTTGGATTATATTCTTTCTACCTGCCTCTTGCCTCATTGACCTGTCAGTTGTTTCTGCTCTTTGTCTTGTTTTTCTCTGTTACTCATAAAAATAGCAGGGAGGAGAGACAATGTTAGACAAGCGTCTCCTTGGATGATTTTGTCTCTTTCGCTCATACTTTTTTTTCAGTTCCCTTTTTTCCATCCTGCGTTTGGCTGCTCTCCAGCAAATTTTAACACCCATCATGGCATTCTGGGCATCGTCCAACAGATGCCCTTGAGGAGGACATTCCTGTCTGGCACAATTCCTCTTTTCACGCTATTTATACTCAAATATCTGAGCCCTGCAGTGATACCAGGACAAAATGTAACAAGACCATTCTTCTCACACTATAGCTCTATGGAAACTGAGCATATAATAAAAACTCTGCACATTGTTGCATAAACACATAATGTTAACAATTGTTTATCATTTAGAGAAAGTCACAGAGACTCTTCCTGAATTGTCTCGATTGTCATTTTGTTAATGATGTATTTTGTCACCAGTAGTTTGGGATTGATTTTTTTTTTTGAGAGGGAAAATTTGAACGTAGAGATTCTTGGACGTGTTTATAACTTAACTCTTCCGTACAAGGGGAATGAACCACTTCTGAGTAATAGGGACAGAATGTGCTTTTATCGGAAAGTGGATAGGAAGTCAAGTGGGACTATTCTGAGAAGGCCTCATTGAAAAAAAAAGAACAGCAGAGTAATTCCTTTCATATGAGGAGTCCCATCAGACTGCAGCTTTGAAATGTACTCAATGTGCAGCCCTCCTACTTTGAGAAGCTCCAGTGAAAGAGCGGGGAAAGTATGAAGTGAGAGAAAACAGTGTTATCGCTGACCAAAATGTTTTCTTGTCTTTGTTCTTACCTCATTTAATTCAGGCACACTTTAGCTACATCAAAAACTAGAATGCTAGTGAGTCACAAAATACCATTCAAACCATAAAGGTGGATCAAGCAGCTATTTTCCCCTCATTCTAAAAGTAACCTGCTCATGTACACCAGATGTATATTAGTTCATCAGCTGGACCTTAGAAAAACATCAACTCAGTGGAATTGCATGTTTGCCTTTGGTTTGTCCATGCTTACTTTTCAGTCCATACCTCAGATTTAAAAGTGACTGCTTTACGTGTATAAAATTAACACCAGTGGAGTGCAGAATACCACCACTATTGCGACACATCTACAGGATCAAGGCAAACAGTGAGCTACACTTACGAGTGCCACACTTAGAAACACTTAATACTGTCATCAAAGCTGATGCGAGGGTTGGATGGTCTCACTGTGACGCTGTGTAAGTGGGATAAGAGGTGGTAATGGACAGAGGGAGTGGTGTTGAGAGGTTGGTTGAGGACTGTGCATGGACCAGAATGAGCTACACAGGCTGGGAAACAGAACTCTTAAAAAGCTCAGACAAGCAAATATGCTTCCCGTGTACTTCTGCCCACAATGTATTTACATGTTTACACAATAGTAAATTACTACCATTATCCTCATCAGTCCTGTCTTATAGGCTAGGTAGGTTTTATTTACAGTGCAACACAGTGATCTTAAAGGTGTTGCCTAGAAATGCTGCATACTGTATAATTGGAGCATTTTGCTAGCAGCTGATAGTGAGGAGTTATAGATAGTCCATGTGATGACATGCAACAATGGTCTTCATCTGGAATTAAACCAGGTAATTGCAAACCATGCATCACATAAAGAATTTTAAGGCTAGTTTACTGATTTTACAAAAAGGATTTACACACTAAGATTTCTCAAAGGAGGTTCTGTGAGGGAGTTCTTGAACAATGTGTGAAGAAACCCAACAAATACACATACAAGAAACATGTCAATGTATTCATAAAAACCAAGAATATAGCACATAATAGGTGCTTTAATCATGATAGATGTCAAGTAAGCATTACCAAGCTTTACATTTTACTTAGATTTTTGGTCATAAATCATATTCCATGAATGAAACACAAAGTTAAGTACGAATTAAGCAGCTGATGCAAATGTCTGTCTGCCTAAATTAACTGCTATGAGTTGCGTTACCTCTAGAAAAGTTTTGGAGGTATTTGGTAAACCAAAGTACTGGACAAATTTAAATGTTGATGTGGTAATTCAAAAAAATTGTGTACCCGTCAAACTGTCCCTCCCTAATAAATGACCGGACAGGTCATATGTGTAAACTGTTATGACCTACAGTTTAGTGCTTTGGGAGTATGAGGTATCTGGCCAATTGGTTCCTGTACAGCCGAAAGTGGAGCTGACCGGTCAGTCTACGTTCCTGCCCTCACCTATGGCCACGAGCTGTGGGTAGTGACCGAAAGACTGGGGAGATCATGGATACAAGTGGGGGAAATGAACTTCCTCTGAAAGGTGGCTGGGCTCTCCTTTAGAGATAGGGTGAGGAGCTCGGTCATTCGGGAGGGACTAAGAGTAGAGCTGCTACTCCTCCACATCGAAAGGAGCTGAGGTGTTCTTGCCACCTAACCAAGACTTTCTGTTTTTTAATTGGTAACACTTGTACTTGTCAGTAAAGCTTGTCTGGATTGTTTCCGATGGCTGGAATGACTAAAATGACTATTTAGTTGCAGGACTTGTTTCTGTGGACAAAACATGTATCACCAGTGTCACTAGGTTTCATCCTCTGAAAATTACATGCATCTGTACACATTTTCTGCTAATCTGCACAGAAGAAGGTGACATTTATTAGAAAAGTGAAAACTAGCTGCTGCATCCTGCTGCTGGTGCTTCAAGATCACCAGAGTGGAACAAATCCATCAGTATTTGTCTACTGGGCACCATGAAATAGCCCATCTTCACAAAATGTCATGGAAATCCAGCCAATAGTTTTCAAAACCAAAAATGTTCACCTCAAAGAGATGCTAATCGGAAAGCTTCACGCGACTTCGTTCTCTAGGTAAAATGACTGCCTATATAAAATTTCATGGCAATTTCTCTCATAGTTCTGGACCAAAGTGGTGGACAGACTTAGGACAGCAAAACGGTCAACAACAATAACATCATCTTCAGTGTCAGCAGTATTCATAGGGATTTTTATTTATTTATTTATTTATTTTCTAGAGCATACCTACAAATCAAATCCTTATAGATCTGTGCAAATAAAACCAAAGCTTCCTGCATGGCTCCTTGCCACTGGGGCTAAGTGAGAAAATGTTTTTGTAATTTGGGTGAATTGACCCTTTAACCTTATAAACAACCTGAGACATTTTCCTGTGAACCCCAAACCAGCAATGTTTTGTCTTCTGTGATTAAGACTGGAAAGGTGGACTGAGGAAAGACAAGCTATGTGCTTTTTAAGGGTTAGGAGAGAGGTTCATAGGTCAATGAACTCAACCACCATGACCATCTGATGTCTGTCCTCTGAGGTTGTCTGGATTTTAGACACAGCACCTGTTGTGAGTGGAGACATATAGACATTTATTGACCTTATTCAAACAAAACTGTCTGTTACAGTAGTCATCCTTCTTCTAAACTGCTCATTGCTGAGATTTAAGCTGCAGTCCAGGCCAGATTTTCTTTCAGTTTACACAGAAAGTGGTAGAGACGCTGACTTTTGGGTTTATCCAGGGCAGCAGTTAAAATACAAGACCACAGGCGTAAAGCTGTCAACATGTGGACACGGTCATGGAACACAGTCTTGACTGTCCCCACAGCAACTTTATAGGAATGTTTAACGCCTCCCCCCCTCCACCTAAACATATCTGTCCTCTGTATCGTATTTTCCCCCTGCCAGCCTGCTTAATATGCAGGCTGCGATTTCACCCCGCATTCCACTGGATAAATCTCTACTCAGGATCTTTGTAGAACAAAGCTGTTAAGACTTCTTGGGAAATCTCCCCCTTTCATCTCAACACTTGCCCACCTATGTGTGGTGTTTTAAGCCGTTCCTACTCATATCAGTTTACACATTGAAAGATATTTGTAGTGTTGATACGAGCCACTTAAATTGTCCGTGTGTTGCTTTATATGTTGAGACAAAGTGAGAGGTACTTGAGTGACAGTGTGTCTCTGTGTGAGATTGTTCCACCTCTTTGAAGTCGACAAGATGGGACGGGCAAGCCCGCCGAAATGACAGTGATGAGTCTCTGATGTGTGATTAAAGTAGAAGATGTACAGTACACCTTTATGTAATAGGTTCCAGCATTTGACAGTCTCTATCCCACAATGAAACACTTGTGAAAGAAGATCATAGTTTGAAAACATTATTATTATCCTGCCTGTGCTTTTTGATCATCTCTTGGTGTTTTTCTCCTTGTAGGCTGGCAACCAGGATATGTGGTTACTGCGCTCAGTGTCAGACAAATCATTCTGTCAGCTTTGTGGGATACGTAAGGTAAGAGATCAGTGACCAATATACAGATGGATGCCTGGGTTGGCTTGAGGCAGTAAGAAAGCATGTAAAAATGTACAAGAATGGGAGAGTGGCAGAGAATCAAACACAGTTGCTGCCTTGGTGGGCAGCTGAAATACAAGAGGACTGCCTTACACCTCGTGCAGCATAAACAAAGCAGTCATCCCGACCCCGGCAGTCTCATACAGAGTCTCCCACCTTGTTTCATCTGCTCTGTCAGAGGAAGTCAAAAACAACCTTCAGCACCTTTAAACTGGATCTGGGCTATTTTTGACTTACCATTTATCATTTATGGTTAGCAAACCTATTCAACTGTCCATACGTAGTGGCTTACCATTTCAATGATTTGTTATTACTTTTATTTAGTACTTAATTTAACAGCTCTTAGCAACTACTTAGCAACCACTTTTACTGTTTAGATACACAGTGCTGTGAAAAAGTATTATTTTTTGCATATTTGTCACACTTACGTGTTTCTGATCAAACAAATTTTAATATTAGACAAAGATAATACGAGTAAATGCCAAATGCAGTTTTTAAATGATTCATTTCATTTATTAAAATTTAAAAAAAGCTATCCAAACCTACCTGGCCCTATGTGAAAAAGTAATTGCTCTCCTTTTGTTAAGTCATGAATTAACTAGGATTAACCACACTTTTTGGAAAGCTGAGTTCAACTTCCATAGCCTCACCCATTACTGCCAGACCTGTTGAATCAGGAAATCACTCATATGTGATTAAGTGATAATGGCTTTTTTCACGTTTTGCCTTTTACTTAATCTTATACAGTACTGTGCAAAAGTCTTAAGCCACGCCTCATTTCTTTATCTTTTCCTAGGAAAATGTGAAATAGGTGCAGCGATTTATTGAAATGTGCAAACATAAACAGATATACAGTTTGTACAATTCTAACGAGTTTGAAAGTCGATATTTGGTATGACCACCTTTATTCTTCAACACAGCCTGAACTCTCTTAGGTAACCTTTCTTGTAATTTCTTTAAGGTGTCCGTTGTGTGTTTTTCTATCCAGGTATGTTTTTACTGCATTGGCAGTGTGTTTGGGATCAATGTCATCCTGAAAAATGAAGCTGTGGTCAATCAGATGCTTTCCAGATGGTATTACATGGTGGATCAAAATCTGATGGTACTTTTCTGTGTTCATAATTCCATCAATTTTGACAAGATCTCCAACACCACTGGCTGAAATGCAGCCCCAAACCAGGACAGAGTACCTCTCCTGACCTCCTCTGTACATATTGATGATGATTTGAACCAATGATTTCAAATTTGGATTCATCACTCCAAAAGACTTGTAGCCACTGATTTTCAGTCCAGTTCTTGTGTAATTTGGCATACCTCAGCCCTTCCTCCCCATCTCCCATTTCTGAGGCTTCAGTGAACAGTAGATGGATCAGTTGATGGTCCAGATGCATCTCTCAGGTCCTGTGTCAGGTCTTTGCTGGATTGTTTCCCATTTCTTAAGGACATGACTTTCAGATACTGTTCATCTGCTGTAGGTAGTTTTTTTTTTTAGGCCTGACACTTCTTATTTTATCCTCCACTTGTCCAGTTTCCTCAAATTCTTTAAGGACACACTGCACACCATGCTGAGGTATGCCCAGTTTTTCAGCTAATAGCTCTTTGGGAATCACCTTGTTGGTGCAAAAATACTTTTTTATGTCTGTCAAACTGTGTTATCTTTGGCATTTTTAAAGCTACAATTTAAAATTGGTTCTTTGCTAAGTTGTCTGTTATGTGTAGACACAACACTGGTTCATCCCGTGAGTTAGGTGCCTTTTTTATGCTTGAATGATTCATAGGTCAGTCTTTCCTTGGAAAGTGGTCAGGTACAAGGACTGGACTGAAAATGAGTAAAAAAGCAGCCAATGTCCAAAGAAAAACTTTGGAAGACCTTCAGAAAGCCTGGACAACTATTGCTCAAGAGCACTTTATAAATTACAATGAAGTCTGGCCCACTGGAAGCAAAATATAAAGAAATGAGGGGTGGCTCAAGACTTTTGCACAGTACTGTATAAAACGTTATATTTCATAAATTTAACAGCTTTTATTAAAATTAGATTTTGTGTACAAACCAAATGATCGTCGAATAAAAAGGTTTAAAATACTGTCAAAAAGTACTTCACATCAACGTCAGTGACAGGCTGCTCATGCTGCTGATACTTTTAATTGTATTGTGATACTTTAAAAGCTGTTTTGTGGGCAGTCCTGACTCAGACAGGACCAGGAAACGCTGCACTGCACCGGTCCTGCCACAGACGCATTTTAAAGAGAGAAAACGTGATGTCACAGTACCTTAAGCATGATGTTACAGTAACTTAAAACATGATATTGCAGTACTTTAAACATGATATTGCAGTACTTTAAACATGATATTGCAGTACCTTTTCATGGTGAAAGCCACACTGAAGCTGAACTAAACCTCCAGCTTCACCGAGAAAATCAACTACCGAAAGTGAAACAGAACAGACGGATTTGGTGGATGAGACCACACCTCTGTACAAATCCCTTCGTCACGCCCAGGTGTGACAAAACTAAACTAAAGCTAAAGCTCCCTGGGTTATTTCTTGCAGGCAGTCAGCTGGCACATCTCCTGCCTGATTCAGAAGCGTTATAAAGCCATAACCACCAATCAAATGTGTTACAAATAAAGGCAGAACAGTTTTTGTAAGCTTAGAATATGTCTGTGTGTTTCTGTAAAGGTGCATTTGTGTGTAATCTGATGAGGAGGCCTGCCTGAAGGCACAGCTCAGGGCAAACCAACACACAGCACAGGTTGAGGGTGAATCACAAAGTTTCACTCGAGAAAAAAAACTGAGTCATGATGAACGAACGAGGCATGTGATGGTGTTAAAATGCACCTCTTACCTTGATTAAATATGAGCCGTAAATAAGGCGTCCATAAAGAAATGATCAACACCACCACTTCTTCTTAAAAGCATGATTCCTGGGTTTTCTCTTCTGCATTTTTACATTGCTGAATGACTAAAATAACAGTCTATATTTGGCAATCTTGCCTCTGCACCCTGAGAAACTTCCTCTTTCTTATTTTTTTTTTTCCATCTGCAGTTGTTGCTTTTGCATCTCTTTCTTGTGGCCAACAGTTTGCACATTTTAGCTTCTGTTCTGCTCACCTTTCTTTGAACTCCAGATGATGGGTTTAAGTTCCTTTAACTGATTACATTTTAGGGTTTTTTTTTTTCCATGAGTAATTTACAGGATGTAGAGACAAATCAGTACAACAATAATGTCTTAAAGCTTTTATTTTTACAGGGACCAACAAGACGCAGAATGGAAGGCCACTTGTGTTAACAGAATTTATATACAGTGAGAATGGGGACTTCGGGTTAATCCAGTCTTGCTTGAATAAGATCCTCCTTATAGCTGCAGAACTTGTCTGAAAATCATCACATTAAGTTTTATTCAGTGTCAAAGTAACCCAAGTATACGTCCATGTTTCAACGGCCAATAGGAGCTGCTGTTGGTTGATTTGGCACCTTTTAAAGGAGACAATTGCCAAAATTTTAGGAACAACAATGAAAAACAAACATACATCAAAACTGGTTTTGGAATGGATAAAGCAGGCTAACGTTACGTTTCTGGAATGGCCTTCCCAAAGCCACGACCTCAACCCTATTGGAATTTTGTAGACTATGCTTAAAAGCCAGGATCTGTGCCAGGAAACCAACCAGTTAAATATCCAGGAAGAATTATGTCAGAAGCTTGTTGATGGCTGCCAAAAGCATCTAGGCGAGGTGCAACTTACTAAGGAACATTTAACCAAATATCTGTGGGGGCGCATGTATGTATTTGAGCCTGTATGTATGATTTTGGTCCTGTGTGGATTAAAGAAATCCAAAATAAATTCAAACTTGTGAACCCACTTCTTGTTTTTTAAAGTCATTAAATATGTATGCTGTACAATCCTTCCACTCAGTAAAAGAACAGTTCAAAGAAATCATTAAAAGCCCAGAATTACCATGACATTCATGTAAACTTCTGATCACAACTGTATATTTCCTGTTTACAGTTTTTTATTTATTTAACAGAGGCAGTGCATGTCAATGGACAGCAAAAAGAAGTAAAAATGCCACATTTTAGCAAAACTGCTCATTTATATCAGTAGTCCCTCAGCAGGTCACATGAAATTCTTCTTTCTGCTGCTCCCTTTAGGGGTCGTTACAGCAGATCATCTGCCTCCATCTCACCCTATCTCCAGCGTCCTCCTCTGTCACACCAACTCTCTGCATGTCCTCTCTGTGGTCTTCCTCTTCCCCTCCTGCCTGGCAGCTCCATCTTCAACATCCTTTGTCCCATATATCCACTATCCCTCCTCTGCACATGTCCAAACCATCTCAGCCTTGCCTCTAACTCTGTCTCCAAACCTGAGCTGTCCCTCATTTCTAATCCTGTCCATCCTAGTCACTCCCAGTGAAAATATTAGCATCTTCAGCTCTGACAGCTCCAGCTCGGTCACATGTAATTATACAAATATACAAAAGACAATTAGATATACAACAAAACACATTACATCATAATTAGTTAAAAGTTAAAAGTGATCACAAATCAGGTTTGCTATAAGACATTTTTGTGATGTGCCTTGTTATAATTGGTATTCCAATATTTGCTTCCCTTTACTGACAGCACAGTTCACCTATGTGGCCCTTCACAGCCCCCTCTAGTGGTGCCCTGGAGCCAGTCTCACTGTCAGTCTTCTGTTTAATAAATTCATTTAATGCAGGTGGGGGAAAACCCATGTAAAACATTATATATAAAACAAGCATACTTAATTTTTTTTTTTAATTCTCAAACCTCAACAGATGTGTGTTTATATATATATTCACTTCTCTATTTTCAGGTATTATGATCCTGTGTTGATCAGTGACACACCTGATGTGTCATCCTGTGTAAACACTAAGATTCTGTTTACCAGACATGGATTCCCCAGATTAGCCCAGTCCTGGACGTCTTTCAACAAGCAGCTGTAAATACTTGCAAGCTTGTATCCTGCGAGGATATTCCTGGAACAGTTTACACACTGATGTGTGATCATGAGTCACTCTTCTTTAGCTGCAGCGTGGCAGATACGGCTGCTAAATGCAAGATGTGCTCGTTAATATTAACTCCCAGTTGTGCTTAATGTCAGACATGTGCACTACATAACCAGATTAACCTCCTGGGGAAGACAGTTCCCACCCACTGGTCCCCTGTTCTGAAACAATTCTTATATGTCTCAGCTTGTGGTCATTTCATTAAACACAACTCTCCACAACACAACAATGTTAAAGTGGACCTATTTTGCTCTTCCTTATTTTCTGTCATATATAAACAGGTGGATGTTTATATAAAACATGACCCAAGTTTCAAATACTGAGATCAGTGAATGTACAAGCATAACCTGACTTCAGATTGCTCTAAATGTTCAGTTTCAGACATTTTCTTCTTCTCTTGGCTCTGCATGATGTCATAGAGAACAGATATTCCCAATAAGGTTATCTCAGGGACACAGAAACCCCAGCCATGTGCTGTTAAAACGTTCTGTTTGTGAGTGGCAGCCAATCAGAAGGAAAAAAAAGGGTGAGGAGCTAAAACAGACAGATGATGAAGTGAGGGGCAGCACCAAGACCCAGTATAAGATAAATAAGGATTATTCTGAACTGCGAATCATGCAAAGCTGCTCAAAAGAATTTGAATTATGGAGCGGGAATTTGCATAATAGGTTCTACTTTGCCAACAACAGAAATAAAGTTCTTAAGTTAAATGAAAATAGAGACTTTTTTTTTTTTTTTTAATAAACTGCATTTACCTGAGTAGTTTCATTAAGATTGAGATGTGTAATCAGCACATGTGCAAACTTCTTGTTGGAAAACTGCTGGAAAAGCTGCAGATGATGACCCCTTGAACATGGCTGAGAGAACATGTACTCCCCCCACCACTCTGACACTTTTTCAACTTAAGGAAATAATCGTTATTTCCTTTACAACTGTAAATGAGTGTGTGTGTGTGTATATATATATATATATATATATATATATATATATATATATATAGTTAAT
>VUQI01062165.1:20484-31480 GCA_015106735.1 Paratilapia polleni
GTGTGTATATATATATATATAGAGTATATGTGTGTGTGTATATATATATATATGAGTGTGTGTGTGTGTGTGTATATATATATATATATATAGAGTATATGTGTGTGTGTGTGTGTATATATATATATATATATATATATATATATATATATATATATATACTGAATGCATCATCATCAGATAATATCACCACATGCTCCATCCATCTCTAAACTAAGTGACTACCAGTGCATTTCTTTTTGGATATTACAGCTCTTCATACACAAGAACCATCAGTTTCAGACAACATCAGCCGAGAGCTTCACTCACTTTTTCCACACGGGTTTATTTAAAGAGACGCAGCATTTCAATGTGCTGCTCACATGACAGAAGACATAAGAGTTAATACACATCTCACTGCATTCGTTATGGCTCTGTTAGTACACGAAAGGGCTGAATCCTCTCCAAAGGGAATGGCAGCAAGCAAAAAACTAGCGACGGTGCACAACACATTTATGGCTGAATCTATGTCAGATGTATTTACATACATTTTGTTTGTTTGCTTACTATGAGTGCAAACCAACTCATTCTTACTTTGCACATTTGAACTCACATCACACATTATAGGTGAAGCAGAAGAAGCAGAGTTTAGAAAAAATAAATATCCCTTTGTTATGGCTAAAAATATCTATTATATTTGAAAATATCTTCCCTTGAAGCACAGTGAAAACAAGTACTGTGGGTTACAGATAAAATCAGTGTCAAGAAGCTAAAAACATATATTTCACATACAAAAAAAAAAAATCAGTGTTTACTTTGCTAAATATTATACCATCAGATTTTTCATCCAATATTCAAACACTGCATATAAAAAACTAGCTGTGGAGTTAAAGGCACAGGAAACCTTATTTATATCATTTTGAACAATGCTTTCAGACCATGGATCTGTAACAGAGTCATAAATGTCAACGTTGCGGTGGTTCAGACATCATTTCTAGTGGTACAGTACTGTGCAAAAGTCTTGAGCCACCTCTCATTTCTTTGTATTTTGCTGGGAAAATGTGAAATAGGTGCAGTGATTTATTGAAACGTGCAAACAAACATGGAAATACAGTATATAAGGCAAAAACAGAGTTTGTACGATTCTAACGAACTTGAAAGTCAATATTTGGTAAGATCACCTTTATTCTTCAACACAGCCTGAACTCTCTTAGGCAAGCTTTCTTATAATGTCTTTAAGTAGTCTTCAGGAATAGTTCTCCAGGCTTCTTGAAGGACATTCAAAGCTCTTCTTTGGATGTCGGCTGCCTTTTGTTCTGTTCTCTGTCAGATAATCCCACACTGCTTCAATAATGTTGAGGTCCGGGCTCTGGGGAGGCCAATCCATGACTGATAGTGTTCCACTGTGTGTTTTTCTATCCAGGTATGATTTTACTGGATTTGCAGTGTGTTTGGGATCATTGTCATACTGAAAAATGAAGCTGTTACCAATCAGATGCTTTCCAGATGGTATCAAAATCTGATGGTACTTTTCTGTGTTCATAATTCCATCAATTTTGACAAGATCTCTAACACCACTGGCTGAAATGCAGCCCCAAACCATGACAGAGCCTCCACCGTGTTTTACAGATGGCTGCAGACACTCACTGCTGTATCTCTCTCCTGACCTCCTCCGTAAATACTGACAATGATTTGAACCAAAAGACCCCTGACCCCAAAAGAACCCTGCTATAGATAGTTTTTTAGGCCTGGCACTTCTTCTTTTGTCCTCCACTTGTTCAATTTCCTCAGTTTTTTTAAGGACACACTGCACACCATGCTGAGGTATGCCAAGTTTAGCTCTTTGGTGGCTCATCATTCATAGGTCAGTGCTAAGTGGCAAAAAAAGCAACAACAAAAAAAAAACATTCCTCTGAAAATGGTCAGGTACAAGGACTGGACTGAAAATGAGTGAAAAAGCAGCCAATGTCCAAAAAATTTTTTGAAAGACCTTCATAAAGCAGCACTTTAAAAAATTATAATAAAGTCTGGCTCCTTGGAAGCAAAATATAAAGAAATGAGGCGTGGCTCAAGACTTTTGCACAGCACTGTATATCCCCTCTGAGATAAATCGCTAATCACTCTTTATGTGGTGTTTTCTCTGCTGTTGTGTCACAAAGATGAATGGGTAGGTGTGCTGTAGTACACCAAATCTTGCCAGGAGGGTCACAGGATTTTAAAATGACAGTTTAACAGCAGCTTGTCCTCCAGAATAAGACCAGGTATGGATTTTATTCACACTACAGCAAGAGAGGAGTTTCTAAAAACTAAACAACCAAAAACCTCTGAACTCTGTTTCTAAAGTATTTCTGTCTAACTTATTGCCAGGATACTTATCAAATTGCTTCTTCTGTGGTGCACAAACTTGGCTACACTTGCTAAAACCAAGCACGCTTACGTTCATTAGAGTGACTGCTAGCTGACAACTTTCAAACAGCAAAGAAATGACTATGAAGCTGCACCTTTGGAAACCATTTAGCTTCCAATATGGCTGCCAGAGATAGATTTACAGTAGGTCACCTGAGCTTAACTTGCATGGGTAATCCTGTGTAGCACCATAGAGTAAGGGGTTAACAAACATAAACTAATCATTCTGTGGAAAATTCATATTTACAAAGACAGATCAGAGCATGTGTATGTTTGTGTGTGTGCGTGTGCGTCTATCTCCTGGCGTGTCCGACGCTGTTCTCGACACACAGCACGATGTGGGAGCTGGAGCAGCTGCCGGAGCTCTGCTGCAGCAGGCTGCCACTCTGCAGCGGCGACGCCATGCCGGTCAGCGCCCGGTCGCCCACACGCCACGTCTCGCAGAAGCTGTCGACGTGCCGCTCACCTCTGCTGGTTGACCCGTGCCAGACCATCTTCTCTGGCCTGTGAAGAAACAGAAAAATATCACTCTGTACCAAGCTTTAAAGATACTGTAATAGTGTTATTTATATTGATGATTTGAGCCTCACCATGTGCTGTCACGGAGAACGTCCTTGCCATCAAATGAGTAGATCGACACGTTGTCCTTCATTCTGCCGTCACTGAAGACGGCGTCCCAGCTGTCAAACAGAACCTCGTCCTGAGAAAGATAAGAAAGCAGTTCTTTTTTAATGAGGGGATCGTATCCAATCAGCTAATTATGTGGTAGAAATGGAAATGAGGAGCAAATGTCAAGGCTTTAAAATGAAGTCAACACATATGTGAATATTTGAGGCTGGCTTCAATAGTGAGTCATTTCCATAGACTGTATAAAAAGATGGACGCAGCCACTGAAGCACCACCCTTTGGTTTCCGCACCCCACATTTTGAAGCCAAAGTGTCAGCATTTTTGTTTTTTGAAGCCAGAAATTACCGTATTTATAAGAGAGTGGGTGGAGTGCTAAGTTATCAGCTAATGCTAGCTAGATAACTGCATTGATAAACTGTACGGGTGCAATGAACAGACAGATTCCTTCCTGCATTGCCACAACTTTAAGCCTTGACAAAATCCAAACAGCAGAGTTATACAAAAAATTAGCCCACCGTACAGCTGTTATGAAGGGGGAAATTGGTTATAAATATAGTTAGCTATAAAATATGTGGTTGTACCAGGCTGCAAACATATTTACTTCTGCTGTAAGTTTTTGCATTTTAACATGGGAGTCTATGAAGGCTCTCTTTCTTGTGCCAGTCTCAAGTGGCCATTAGAGGAACTGCAGTATTTTGCTTCAGTTTTGTTGCAGTATAATTAATCTTAATAGAGTGATTACAGCTGATGCCCAAAAATGATTTTAGTCTATCTCACCTATTCAGATTTTGTTAAGGCTGAAAGTTAGGGGTGAAGCCGCTTTGACTGACTAATGTAGCAACATTGGCAGGTGTAGCTGTTAGCTGTCTGCTAAGGTTCAACTTAGCCCTCAGACCTTCAACTGGACCTTTTGAACACGTCGGGTGCTGATGGTGCCTTTTGGAGTATTTTTAATGGAGAAAGAAGTCTGTGCTCAAGTTTTACTGAGTGAAATTCTACTATTTTATTAGCCTGTTACTTTAGTTAGTATGTGTCTCTGTATACATGTTGCCAACCAAGCTTGCTAGTGTTAACTAATAACTCCACCCTCTCATCTAAATATGGTCACTTCTGGCTCTAAGAAACAAGATGACTAGGACCATAAAGGTAAAATCAAGGCACCAAAAGAACAGGTAATGTCCATCTATTATATACAGTCTATGAGAGCAATGCATAAACTTATGCAGACACAGGTCATATCAGGTCAAGTCAATCTTCTCATCAGTGGATGAAAACATTATTTAACTACCTTCAGGTTGACTACTGGTAAATTGTGTCTGTCAGTCTTGCGGACGATGCTGTGGAGATCCTGGAGTCTGGAGGACAGGAAGGCCCGGAAAGTTCCCTTCATCCCGATGGTCTGAGCCTGGGTGAAACACAGGAAGTCTGCACCACGGATGCCCCGCATGGAGCCGGTCTGAGGGCTGTTCAGGGCGATCAGGTGAAGCTGTGGGGAAACATGCGCGGAAGTGAAAATGTATTTTTAGGATGAGAGCAGGTGGAGTTTGAGATGAGCTACGTGGTTCGTCTTACCCCCGGCCCTGAAGTGTGATGGTGGACTGGACCCTGGGGTCGAGGTGGGGGTGGTCTTCGTGGAGTGGTGACCGGGTAGCGAGTGTCCGAGGTATACCTTTCATCTGGTTGGTTCAGCCGGTCTGAGTAACTCGGAAACCTGGGATCTCTTTGTACTGGATACCGTAGTTCTGGCTGATATCGCGAATCAGGGCGGTAGTGGGGATCGAGGTAAGTTGAATGATAGTCAGGCTGTGCCTCGGGTTGGGCCGGACTCTCAGGTGGCTTGTTGAAGTGGTTGGTGGAGGTGCCGGTGTTGGAATAGTGGTCTGGCAAGTAAGGGACAACTGGCGGAGGCTCCACAGCAGCAACCTCATTACCCTGAAGATATAACATGCGGGACATGTGTTAAAACTGGACATGCTCAGTGCTCTGGAGCAGAGATAAAAGAAAAAAATTACACTTACATCCTCCCTGGCCAAAGCAATGTAGTCCCCAAGCTGAAAAACAACAACAAAAACCGCATTAATACTCACAAAGACTCCACATTTAAAGTATTTTTGCTTCTTTCTGGCTGATTCATAAAGATAAATCTTTCACCTGGACTTGACGAACTCCATCTCGGACTCGTAGGTAGAGATCTGTTCGGTCTAGAATGTACACCAGAGAGCCCTCAGGTTGTCTTCTAGCTGTGGCCGTCATGGTTTCATAAGACCTCAACACCGTCACCTACAAACACAAAACACAAAGCAGATTATTGCATAGATTAAACATGTATTTTTGTGTGCAACTTCAAATCTCATTCCTTAAATTTAAGGTAAATATTTGAAGTTTTTAGCAAAATATTTCAACAGAAATGGGATGGATTACCATCAAGGTTTGAATGCTAACCCCTTAAAAGAGGCCCATTATGCTTATTTCCACCTCTACATTTTTATTCTTGTACTCTACCAGAAGAGTTAAAAAAAATCCTTGTTTATTTTACACTCACCGCCCACTTCATTGTGTCTAATCAGCCAATCAGATGGCAGAAACTCAGTGCATTTAGACATGGTTAAGACGACCTGCTGAAGTTCAAACTGAGCATCAGAATGGGGAAGAAAGGTGATTTAAGTGACTTTGAACGTGGCATGGTTGATCGCGCCAAGTTAGGCTGGTCGGAGTATTTCAGAAACTGACAAATCTCCAGCAACTGTGTGATGCTGTCATCTCAATATGGACCAAAACCTCTGAGGAATGTTTCCAGCACCTTGTTGAATCTACACCATGAGGAATTAAGACAGCTCTGAAGGTAAAAGAGGTCCAACCAGGTACCAGCAAGGTATAACTAATAAAGTGAGTATGTACTGGCCATTTATTCAGTCCTCAGATCATCCTCTGTTGGAAACAAGCTGTTTTAACTTTTTTCTGATTGGTCAGCTCCTGGAAGCCTGCTGAGGGGCAGCACCCAGTCCTTGTGAGCTATTCTGTCTGTACCTTTTGGGCATGCTGTGCCGTTTGCACAGATTCTTGCTACTTTCTCATCTATTTAAGAGCATTTCTTTTTTTTATAGTTTACAATACTGATTCAAAGTTTAACCTACCCCAGAGGAGAGACCAGGTAGTCCAGGAGGTCCAGGAGGTCCCGGTGGTCCAGGAATACTGAGAGCTGTCATTCAAGCACAACCAGATGAGTTTTATTAAACATAGACTAAAGTTCTGATAAAATAACACCAACATTGTTCCAGACAACAGTATGTAAGGGACACGGAAAAGATGGCCTCTACTCAAAGGAATCTAATCTGAATTTAAGAAATCAACTGTATAAAGTAATCCAGTGATAGTTATCTATGGGTACACTGCAAACAGGACTTCCCAACAACCAATTCAGCATACTTTAAATTCTACGTATTTTAAACGGTCAATATTTAGGAGTCTTTTTCTAAGATAACTCACTCTGTGTGCCCCTGTAAGTTCCATCCAGGGATGGTCCTGGAGGTCCAGGTGGCCCTGGTGGTCCAGGCGGTCCATCATAGCCTCTTCCAGGTGGTCCAGACGGCCCCTGAGGGCCTGGTGGGCCAATGATGGAGTCTCCTTTAGGGCCCTGATAAGAGAGGAGGACAGAGTCTGATTTACAGCATTCTATAAAGCAGTGGCAGTATGTTTTTTCACAGTGTGATCTTACAGGAGGTCCAGGCACTCCCGGGGCTCCGACTCCACTCCCTCCATACCGGGGGTCATAATATCCTCCTCCCGGTTCTCCTTTCTCTCCTTTCAAGCCTCTTTCACCTTTCAGCTCATTCTGAAAAGACACCATTAAAAAAATCAATGGAAATACAAACAATATAATCAAAAATCAAACTGACTGGAACAGTTTAATCATAAAATATAAACATATAAAATCTGAACTGTGTGTAAAGCAGGGTTGGGGGAGGGGGCTTACCTTTAAATTGTAAATGTCAAAGTTTGACCCAAAACCTGGATTAGAAATAAAAAATGCCTTGCTTTAAATTTGTCCACACAATTGTGTGGAGTGAAAATATGAAACATTTACGTGGCTACCTGGAATTTCAAGTATTCCTGGTGGTCCCTGATCTCCTTTCTCTCCTTTAACTGTAAAAAAAGCAACACATTTTAAACACCAGTACAAGCTGTATACAAGGCCTCTTAGTCTTTTCAGGCTTATTACACCATTACAAGCAACCATTCATAAATTCAACAGATCAGAAACGTTATTTAGCTGTCAATCACAGTCATCTGCACCAACACTGGGATGGCTCTCAAAGCAGCCACCCACTGCACTCATGGTGTCACAACATGTGCAACCCATCTGTCAACATTTTAGACAAAATTTAGAACAACTTCTGACACACAACATGCTAAGCCTGTTAGATAATGTTCATAAAGCCTGCTACTGCAAACCTGGTACGATACAAACTTAACTCTTCATCTAAACCCTTTTTAAATTTAAAACTCCTCCAGACAGAAACCCTTCATTTCTCAACATCTCAATAGGGCATTTATTATCAAAGGGGATGTTTTTGTCCCCCTCCTGCCTGTCATTTGTGGCCAGCCTTTCTTTGTTTTTGTGGACTAAACCTCTGGTCATTATTGGCGACCCAGCTTTTAAGAGATTACTGGTTTTTAGTTGGGGAAACACAGCATTTCTTTCCTGTTGAGAATTGAAAGATAAAGCTGATTCTTTGTCTGCGGCTTTAATGCTATCAATCTGCTGCTGCAGGGACAAGCCAACTGTTACCCCCTTTTCAGTCTTTATGCTAAGCTAACGGCTCAGTCACACTAGAGTTCAAATAGGACGGCAACTTCCTTGCAACCAGGAAAAATCAGTTGCTGCCCGGTGATTGCATAGAATTTTTTCCTGTTGGAGGCCGATTGCAAGTAGTTGCAGCGATGAACTGGTCACCCATAGGTTGAGAATGGAACACCCTCAACCTCTGTGGAACCAGTTATGAGTGTAAGGTGATTGCACATGTTGCCTGGTTTTCTGTCTCCAAAAAATCGTGGTGTGACTCGGACTGTGACTGTAATCTGCCTCAGACGGATTGGCATCTAATTTATGTGCCGTCTAATTTATAAATGCAGACAGACTGTCAGCACGTTATAATCAATCTGAGTCAGTCTGCGCAACATGTCAAAAATGCATCACTTTGCAACAGGGGACTCAACTGGCTGCCAGCTGGTTGTATTCCTATATAAAAGCAAGGTTGCTGGGCGCCTATGTCATTTTGCAGTTAATTCGCCATCCTGCAGCAACTACGTCACTATTTGTAGAGAAATTTCTGAATTCCCGTTTCACATCTGTGAGGTTCTGGCTGGACTCTGAATGTAAGCAGTTAACATGAATTTCTGTTTGATGTAAATGTCTGTGTATGTAGACAGGAACAGCGATTTTCACCTGTTTACCAGTTAATCGCTGTATTGTCACAAACAGACTGCATGCAACTGCCAACCTGACCCCATTCAACTGCAAACTGGGAGCAGACCGACTCCATCCATCAAAGTGACCCCACCAAAGTCACTTTGAAGACGGCAACTGACTGTGAGTGCTCACAGACCTGGTCCCCGTCTTCGAAGCAAACATTTCAAAGGCAACGAGATCGCAAGTTCATTGCCCACAGTCACAATAATTTTGGCTGTACTGTGGTCTCCATCTACCTTTTTTCCTTGTGTGATTGAGGTGTTTATTCTTTTTTGTTGTTGTTTTGCAAGCATTCATTAGATGTTCTGATGTGGCAAATTTTGTTACCACTGGACAGAGACAGGATAGCTATTGGCCAGCTTCTAGAATTTATGCTAAGCTAAGCTAAGCATGATGCTTCACATTTACTATACAGTTCTAAGATTGGTATTAAGGTGCATAAAATGCTGAACTACTCCTTTAAGCTTTTCTTACACCCATGGCATTAGAATTTGAAGTGAACTCACCAGCGAAATACCTGGAGTAATCATATCCCTGAAATAAAAAGGAAAAGAATTAGGGAACTTTAATCCAATTTTAACAAATAAATACACCACTACAGGAAAATCTTGTGTCTCGACTCACTCCAATTCTGTCAATGGGAACAGGAGGTCCAGGAGGTCCAGGGGGCCCCGGCGGACCTGGGGGACCCTAAGACACAATAAATATTGATTATTGTTTCTATACAAGTGAAGACACAAATGGGACTGAGTTCAGGGTATGATAACCAGCCAAAGCCAAATCTTTAGCACTCACAGGGTATCCATATCCAGATCCACTACCTGGATCTCCCTTCTCTCCTTGGGCGCCGTTCAGCCCTGGTCGGCCCTAAAATGAGACACAGTAAACAGAATTTTATATAATATTTAAATTATGACATATTTTATGCTTTTTTATGTAGTTTTTTATAAAAGACAAAGTCCAAAACATGCAACATACAGACAAATTAAACAAACCTCAAACCCACATCAACTTATGTCTCAAAATTTCTTCCATCTCAACCCAGGCAAATCTGTAGTCCCTATGATCCGACCTGAATGTTTTACTGTTTGTACAGTTACTGTCAGGTCTGTCAAAACATAAATCTGGTATCAAGAATCAATGAATTTCAATAGTATTTGTACCAACCACTACATTCATACAGCTACCAATCCATATTTGTACCCATGATAGCAGCATGGAGGGTGATGTTTCCCTGCTGTTGGTCATTCCATTACTCCAGTAAAATACCAACTTAATAATTTGACAGCGTGCCATGAACTTTTTTGTAAAGATCTGCTGTCCAACTTACCGGTCGGCCAGGAAAACCAATCTCCCCCTTGTGGCCTTGAAGACCCTGGAGAAAAATGTACATATAAGTTTGTTACACTAATCTGATGCCATTAGCTTGTTAAATATCTTGTAGAGAGCTTTTAAAAGAAGACTACATACTGGAGGTCCAATCGGGCCAGGACTTCCTCTCTCGCCCTGTAAATCAAAACATATACACACTGTAAACATCACTCAGTGATATTTCATTTACAGTAAATTCAATAGCAGATGATTAAAGTTATACTCCTGACACACACAGCACTCTGCAAAAGTCTTGAGTCCTCATTTCTTTATATTTTGCTAGGAAAATGGGAAACGGGTGCAGCGATTTACTGAAACGTGCAAACATACATAGAAATACAATATGTAAGGCAAAAACAGAGTTTTTACACTTCTAATGAACTTGAAAGTCAATATTTGGTATGAGCACCTTTATTCTTAATGATCCCACGTGGCTTCATTAATGTTGGGGTCCAGGCTCTGGGGAGGCCAATCCATGACTGATAGTGTTTCATTGTGTATTTTTCTATCCAGGTATGATTTTAGTGTACTGGCAGTGAGTTTGGGATCATTGTCATGCTGAAAAATATAGCTGATGCCGATCAGACACTTTCTAGATGGTATTACATGGTGGATCAAACTCTGATGGTACTTTTCTATGTTCATAATTCCATCAATTTTAACAAGATTCCAAACACCACTGGCTGAAATGCAGCCCCAAACCATGACAGAGCCTCCACCGTGTTTTACAGATGGCTGTAGACACTCACTGTTGTACCTCCTCCATACATGTTGACAGTGATTTGAACCAAAATTTTCAAATTTGGATTCATCACTCCATAAGACCTGTTGCCACTGATTTTCAGTCCAGTTCTTGTATAATTTGGCATACCTCAGCCTTTTCTCCCTGTTTCCCTTCCATAAGAATGGCTTCTTGACAGCCATCCTTCCACTGAGACCATTTCTGATGAGGCTTCATTGAACAGTAGATGGATCAACTGAAGGTCCAGATGCATCTCTCAGGTCCTGTGTCAGGTCTTTGCTGGATTTCTTCCTGTTTCTTAAAGACATGACTTTCAGATACTGTTCATCTGCTATAGATAGTTTTTTAAGGCCTGACACTTCTTCTTTTGTCCTCCACTTGTTCAATTTCCTCTGTTTTT
>VUQI01062166.1:0-17665 GCA_015106735.1 Paratilapia polleni
TGATTTCAGTTTTGGCTCTAATTATTGCTTTATAATCGTATTATTATAACTGGGTCGAAACCAACCCTAACAACACAAAGGTCATAATTTCAACCAGAGCATTTTATAATTTAGTGAAAAGATTTTTTTTTGTTTTATTTTGTTGAAATAGAGGTTCCTGACAAAGTCAAAAAGCCTTGATGCAATAAACAAATTTATGTGATTCTTTTATGCATTTAAAATTTAAAATGGGTCGGTGCCGACCCTAACACAAGAGGAAGGCTAGTCAGATGCCCAGACCACCTCAACTGACTCCTTTTGATGTGGAGGAGTAGCAGCTCTACTCTTATTCCCTCACGAATGACTGCACTCTTCACCCTATCTCTAAGGCTGAGCCCACATACCCTACGAAGGTAGCTCATTTCCATCATTTGTATTCGTTATCTCATTCTTTCGGTCACTAACCAGAGCTCGTGGCCATAGGTGAGGGTAGGAACATAGATCGACCGGTAAATGGACAGCTTCGCTTTCACGCTCAGCTCTCTTTTCACCCCAACAAACTGGTACAGCTTCTGCACCACTGCCAATGCCGCACCAATCCATCTGTCAATTTCCCGCTCCACTCTCCCCTCATTTGTGAACAAGACCCCGAGATACTTAACACCTCCACTTGTGGTAACATGAACATAGTATGGTTGAATTATCCAGAAGATTCCTGTATTTCAGTGTTATGGACATCTGAGGATTAAGTATTAGAGAGCACCTCCAGATAGATAATTACTGTGAAACCAGCTGCCCTTTCTTTTTCACATCTCTATATGTAGGAAATATCTGGTGACACAATCACCAATGACATTTAAACAATACATCTCTCATTTTAAATAATGGCAGTGCTTTAGTTGTAATAACCTAACCTGCTCTCACTGGGATGGTTGCCTTTACCTGTTACACATAGCTGTTACTGGCCATTGAGTGATATCTACATTTGTACTTTATTATTGTCATACTTGGTGATGAGACCTCTTGCTTTATGTGTATTCTATAACTCTGATTAAATGTCTTTATGGTTCAGGTGTGAAAAGATCTTAAAGGACTTTATTATGTTGCCACTGAAAAACAGCCGTAGGAGCCGAGTCTATTCAGCTAAATAAATGTGTATCATCATTTGTCACAATGAGATGATACTGCAGGCTCTGATATAAATGTCCGCACAATAAGTGATGGGACATTCAATATAGTGCCATAATTTTTCTGAAAATGCTATTTGTCCTAACATCCAGTGATCAACTTCTGCAAAGGAAATAAAAGTGTCAATATCCTGAAACTAAACAGGAAAAATAATGCGCTTGATTTAATTAGAATTATCTGGATTTCTGTGCTTTATATGTGAAACAGTCACATGACCTGGAAAGACTGTGAGTACTATAGCAAGATTCAATAGTTTTAATATAAATATTTGCTTTGAGTTGCATATATGACATACGAAAAAATTGTGCAACGCTCCCAAAAAAATCCGACATACATGATTTAAATTTGGGCAGTCATGCATTCAAAGTCGTCTCCTCACGCATTTCTGGTCAGCTTCCAACGTGGCTGCTATTTTTAGATTGCACCATAGAAGTTCCAGTCTGACTAACTGGACATGTGGATCTGCATTTCCACCGTGGACCTCAACCTCAACAGCAAACTTGTAAACAAAGTGACACTTCATGCTGAGGATCGTCCCTGGTGGTTAGCTCTGCATCTCAGACTACAATCCAGAGAGCAAACAACAGTTTGGTAGGGTAAGAATCTGCAGTGTCCAAACTCAAAGGTGGAGCATTAGGTCAGGAGCGCAACCAGGAGTAGGCTCATTGCTCTTGTCATTTTCATTCACAAGGTTGTCCACTGCAGACTCTCAAGGCTAAGATCTATTTTAACTTGCTGAGGAGTGTGATGGAGGACATTAGGCAGAAATTATATGCTTTGTCCCAGCCATCATTCACTGGGGCAAAGCGAATTGAAAACACAGCCCTACTTACCAGTTTTGGCTCCATACCACTTAGTCCTCATCTCCAGAATTACATTCAAGTTGAGGAGTCACTATTTGACACACTGGAGGTCATTCAGTGCATGTCACAGATCCACAAGTGCAGGTGGTCAGAATGGGACTTCCAGGGAGCAAGCCAAGGACTTCATGAGCACACTGTGTATTTGTAATATCTACAGAGAACCAGAGATGTCTTGCTGTGGTTATTTTAAGTATGTGTTTTTGCTGTTTGCTGTCCTTTCTTGTTGTCCTGAATTATTTGCAAATCATATTTGAGTTTTGGGCACACAATTGAAGAGCTAAATATTGCTGTACTTGTGGTTTAATGTGAGCTTCTTGGGTCTTCCACTCATGTTCATTGTGGACCTAAATATTTGGCCACAGAGAGCAGTTTTTTAGTGCCAGTCAGCATTACCATGCTAATATCCATTCAGTTTTTTTTTGGTGCCTCATAAACCTTCATCTCTTCATTCCTAACTTTTTGCCCTCTGGCAGAGCTCCACAGCCACTTGTGTTGTAATAAGACCTGATCACCAGCAGCAAGCTGCTGCATTCTGGATCAACCGTCTGTCTCAGGCAGATGCCAAGACAGGACAGTGCCATCCACCTAGCACTCATCTTTCTCCTACTTGCTTGGAGTTACCCAAAAGTGTGTTTAATTGCCTCGAAAATAGACGTCTCCACCCCTGCAATAAGAGGATCAGAGCCATTAGGAAGATTAATGGGCCTGGTAATGATGTTAATCAGATACACCATGATTGAAATTCCATTACATACAGTATGTGCAAGCACATGCGCATGTCTGGACTAATTCGCACGTAGACACCCCCGCACACACAAATGAGATTAACCCAAAACACCATTCGGGAAATATCCTTTCACACATACAAAGATCTCATCACTAGTGTGCTACAGACAGAAACAGTACATCCCCATTAATGTTCATCATTCAGCCAGCTCAGTGACTGTCAGGCTTCATGTGGGAAACCTGCTGCACAAAGAAGAAAAACAGCACACTATGTAATATTAAAAAGCACTCCACTGATTTTACACCAAGGGTCAGTTTACCAGCCAAAGTGTAGTACTGACAAACTCATGTTTTGATGCTTACTCTGGAGGAGCTTTGTGAAGTTTGAGAGGCTCAACGTGAACTGATTGTGTCATGAGGGGTTTATTTTGGGGGTTTTTTCTATATAACAGTAAGATCGTGTTACCAAAAGGGAGTGTGGAAACAAAAAGAACGTGCATCCTTTGGTTGCATTTTACAAAGCAGCAGCAACTTTTGGAGCTTGACCCATACTACAGTATAATCTCAGAGTAATTTAAACTTAATTCTTCCAGCACAGCGAACAGTCTTGCTGCCTCTACTTGAGATCCAGCCTACTTGGCACAATGTTAGCCGTGGCCAGCTCACTCAGACTGAAGCCAGTACAGCAGGTAGCTATTTATTTCCTCTTTTGTTTATCTGGTAGATCATCGGCACTGGTGGTTAGTTGTGTTTTGCTCCACACAAGAAAGTGATCTGTTTCCCACTGTAAACTTGCTCAATATCAGTCAGGGTCTGTGATCTGTCATGCGCTCATAATTCACCATCAGACAAGTGCACAAACAGACTGGGGTTCCCTTTGAGACATGTTTATGAAGGATTTTGGGGGAGAAATGAGAGCGTACAATGTACTGATACAGTAAAATGTAGAACAACAATTCAATCATAACTTTTTATTTGCAGTATATTGCAATAATAATGTGTGGTTGTCAAAAAATACCTTGACACAGCATTTGGTAACTGGTGCCTTAGAGTACCATACATCTCTTGATTATTTATTTATAAGTCTGTGTACTATATGTACAGCTGTATTGTCTTCTTTCTTTATTCATTTCTTCGTGTGTTGCTTCTTACTCAGGTCTGAGCCATGACAACACCTGGATTGGGCTAAATGATCGGACAGTGGAAGATGATTTTCAATGGACCGACAAGATGGACCTGGTGAGCATCCAGCTGTGTCTGTTTTGTAGTCAGCTGTTTATCCCTGTGTAGTTTAAGGCCCTGGAGACTCTGAATAAATTTGGATGTGATCATTGTTGCAGCTAGAAACAACAGCAGTTTGTTTTGATCCCAACAAAATATTTTCTCTATTAATTTAATTTTATGGGTTGGTTGTTATGAAAAGAAAACACCCCTTGTAGGAAAAGTAGCACTGGTTGCTCAAATTTGTTTCTTTGACCACATCTGTTTGTGTATGTGTGCAGCAATATGAGAACTGGCGTGAAAACCAGCCAGACAACTTCTTTGCTGGAGGAGAAGACTGCGTGGTGATGATTGCTCATGAGAATGGCAAATGGAATGACGTGCCCTGCAACTACAATCTGCCCTATGTCTGCAAGAAGGGAACAGGTGAGAACAATACGGGGGATGGAGAGGACAGGAGAGGACAGGGCAGGGATGTGGAGTTTTCAGCTCAACAGTTGATTAAGATGACAGAAAGGTAAGGAGGCAGAGAGCAGCAAGATGTAAACTGGAAAAAGGGAAAGAGGCTGCAACGAGTGAGAGGTGCAAGATTTGAAGAGTGAGACAGTGAGGGATCGGACTGAAGAAGGCAGAGACAGAATGAGGATGTACAGCTCACCTCGCTTTGCTGTCAGTTCTTTAGTTTAAAATCCTGTACAGTCTTTAAAATAGAATCACAAGATAGAAAGGTGATGAAGTTCTTGAGACAGTGCTTTTTATGTAAAGCAGCTCAAAAATTTTGCACACTTTCTGTCAAAGCACAGAGACTGACAGCGCACGTACCTTCAGGTGATTCTGAATATCCTGACTGTGTCATACTTTACATTACACACCTCTCAATGCGGTGCAAGAGATTAGCACAGAGCTTCTTCAATCACTCCACATACTTCAGAGTCTCACTGCTTACTTCTCACAAGCCCTCTTTTTCTGATTTCCTGTCATCCTCCAGCATCAACTTTAGGAAGTTTTCCACATACAGCTTATATCATGACGTTTTCTCTGCCCAGCGTTCTGTTTTAGTAACTGGAAGCACATATTGAGGCAGTAATTATTTTCTGCTTTATGTCCAGGAACCTTAAATTCAAGTTAAATAAAGATTCAAATAAAGAGGTGAGCAAACTTATTGGTTAAGTTCCTGTATACGCTGCTACTTCCTCTTTATGTCCACTTTTGCAGCTGCCTCATCTTGGTGCAGGACTTAGGCCTCTGCATGTTCCTCTGAGAGCCTGTTAGAGCTTATTTTTGCATACAGGTCAAAATTATGACCAAGGACAGGAATATAGACATATAAATAAGTAAGGCAGAAATTAGCAGGCTGGTTTTGAGAAATACTGGGACACAAGAAGACGCTGGTGGCTGCATTTGAAAAAAATCTACCCTAGAGCTTTGAATACATATGGCCTGCATTTACCAAACTGTATCAGCACTATAAACAGTGGCAGTGGCTGTGTGGCCCAATTGCAGGACTCAGGAGACAGGGAATCAACTCAAAAAGTCAGCTTTATTGCTGTCAGGTAAAAATTAACAAAGTCCAAAAGGAACTGAACCAGAAACCACAGAGGCAGGGAAACACACAGCATCGAGGGACGACGCAACAAGGGACAAAGGGAGACTCGGGCAATATATACACACACCAGGTAATGAGGGAAGAGGTAACAGGTGGAGAACACACCTGACACTACTCAGGAATGACGAGACAAGGGAAGTAAAAATAAATACAAGACACAGAGTACAGCAGCTACCAAAGTAAAACAGGAAGTAACTAAACATGGGAACATCTAACACAGGGATGGAGACTTGGGGAACACAGGAGGGCTGAAAAACTGAAACTTAGAGAATAAACTATAAACAATGAACTATAATAACAAATTACATGAGGAGAAAATAAACTAGAATACAAAACTCAAAATGACCAGAGCTAAGGACAAACTAAGCAGAATCAAACAATAATAAACAGAACTAAAATGTTGAACTCAAAACGCTAGGTCGAAAACCCAGGACCATGACAGTAGGTAATCTGAAGAAACCCCAAATGGCTTATCTTGAATGTGGCTTTTCATGTACAGCTGGTGTCACAAATGACTAGATCCGGGTGGCCAATAGTGGCCTCCAGGGAAGGGGGCTGTGATGCTTGTCAGCTGTTAAACATCACTCATGCAAAAGAAATTTCACTGTGTTTAAAAGAAAAATCTATATTATAAGAATAAACAGGGTCTCGAAATGGCACTTTAAAAGCCTCATACAAAATCATGTGTTTGGATAAATGCTTCAGGCTAGAGATAATCAAATTGTCCATAACTCAATTCCACAGTATTAAGGCAGCCAATGGACACAACCGTGAATGAACTACGACCTCAGCCCACCTGCCTTCAACATAATCAGTGGGGGAGATAAAAGTGTTTTTGAGATTATAACTTTCAGAAGATCAGAAGTTTCCAGACAAACTGAGTAGTAATTAAAAATCAATATGGAAGTGCTTTTCTCCTTTGTGTGTGTACCTTTGCTTCGATTTCAGCATCCAGCAGCCCTCCTTTCTGTTCCTGCAGGAGGGCATAGGCTCGCTGTAAGGCCTGATATTCCCTGGTGAGCTGACGGAAACGTAGCTCTGATTCCTCATTTGCTAGACTCTTGTTTGATACACACAGGCAAGAGATGAAAGGTTAGGATTTCATGTGATAATATCATTATACTAATATATCTGATGAGCTAATGTTACACCTCCGGTGTGACTGAATGAATCTGATGTTGATACTAGAAGTTTAAGGAGTTAAAACAGAATGGAGGATACTGATGTGACTATAAATGTGATTACTGTTAAATTGCTAAATTCTCTTGGGCAACTGATAAATATACTCTAAGTTCTTACCTCAGCAAGGTCTTCATCAGGAGTAGCGGGGGTTCTGTCCATTCGAAATGAAGCCACTGAGGACGTCTCAGAGTCCATAGACTCTTCATCATACCCAAAGTAGGTATCGACCACAATATGCCTCTGCAGAAAAGAAATGCTAAATATTTTCAGATCCAACAATCTCTCATGATCGATACACAGCAATCAAGATATTTATTTGTACTATGTCAGAACAAAGTAATAACTACTTCAGAAAAACACCTTTTTGGATCTTCAGAATAACATTTTTTGCATTCAAAGAAAACACTACCACAGATTCCATGTCAAATATACTATGCACGCTTTAAAATAGACAGCCATCAACAAATTTAATTTGTCCTACCTTTATCGGCCTCGAACTTCTTTTATGCCTTTTCTTTCTTAGTAGTTTTTCTCGGTCCTGGAAAAACAGACAAATGGGAGGAAAAAAGAAAATACACTGTAACACCACAACTAAACAAACAGTTATATAAATGACAAACAGATGACAGAACAACCCAGTTCTGATGGAGTTCACCATATCATCACCACAAAAGTTTATTTAGTGAAGAAGTTGAACAACAGAGGGCACCTACACCAAGGGGCTATAGGTGCCCTCTAGTTGCTGTGAAAAGTTCTGCCATTTTATATGTCAGTAGTTTTGTAGTTAATACAAAAGAGAACAGCACATATGCAACTTTAGAATATGAGGTATTTAAATACCATACCAGGATATTGTAGATAAATAAAGTTTGAAATCATCTTCTACTGTGGGAGATAAAATATAAAATCTGAGATGTACTCTATACCGTTCAGGGTTTTCTAGTTCTATAGTAAGGGTAGAGCACATGATACATTTTCACATGATTAGCATGCATTGCACCAATTTCCTACACAGTATCGACTGTTTTGAACAGGTCTCCAGTGTGGGTCATCTCGACCCAAGTGTCATATTATAGTTCCCTGGCCTCTGAGAACAGTCTCTTTTCATCTGAATCTACGTGATCTAAGGAACATGTGTTCCATCAGCCCTATCTGCAAAATGTTAGGAAAACCAGCTTCAGAACCTCATGATAATAAGTCTAACATTGCTAACTCTATAAATTACTGAAAAAAAAAAATACATACTCTTGTCAGTTCGTCAATCATGCTTTGTTGCTCCAATACTTGAAGCTTGAGAAAGGCTATTTCCTGGTCATCGTGGGCTTGGTCCAGGTCATTCAGAGACTTTAGCTTCTTCAGTGGAGGATGGGAGTTTATCCTCTCCTTCTGCAGATCCACAACAAACACAGAGAAATGTCCCCTGAGATCACAATATCCAACTGTAAGTCAGCCTGTGTATACAGAATCATGCTACTGATACTTTGTGCGGACCATCTCAATGTTTTCTTTTGTCAGGCTCTTCAGCTTCTCCTCCAGCTTCTGGATAGTCTGGGTCAAATCATCATTCCTCTTACTCAGCAGCTTGTTCTTGTCCAGCAGGGGCTTGCACTGCTTCTCCGACTCGCGAACACGTTTCAGCTGGTGGGCAGAAAAATTCATAGATACAAATTAAATGGTGATTGAGGAAAAGGAGCCAGCAAAGAGAAGACAACAGCAGCTGGGAGATTTCAAGGAAAAGCAGAAAATAAAGAAATTGATTGATTGATTCCATTTTCTTATTTAATTTCTAATTTGATCATACTAGCTCATTTCTCTCATCCACCAGCAGCGAGTTGCGGTCCTCCAGTTTGCGTATGGTTGAGTTGAGTTCAGCAATGCGCCTCTGGTTTCTTCTCATGTCCTGAAACAAACAAAATGCAAATCCTTTATCTGACCAATCCAATCACAAGATAGGTGTGAAGAACATGTGATGTAGTGGACTGGCATTCAGACAGTGCTTTTCTAGTCTTACTGACCACTGAAAACACTTAACACTAAAAGCCACCTTCAACTTTCCACACAGCAGTTTATTCTGTGCACTTAAGCACTTTATCTACCATTTATTCACACCTACGGGCAATTTTTAATCACCAATTAACCCATCAGGCATGTCTCTGGACTGGAGAAAGCCAGAGTGCCCAGAGTTAATGGTATTAGTAGGAATCTGACTCCAATGGCAGAAGTGCATTAAATCAAACTAGACTACACTAAAAATAGTATATTTGGAAGAATCACTAACATGCTAGCATCGAAATTAATTTGCAATCTCATGTGTTTCCACATTAACAGGAGGAGCCCTTCCTGTTAATAAAGCAGTTATGATCACCATCTTCTGGTGGTTTTGTTTTGCACTGATTAAAGCTTACAGTAAAATAATACCTGCTCTTTTTTTCTCTTTGACACATGCCTAAGGAAGATCCTATGGATCAAAACGTTGCTTTTGTATAGCTGTACTGAGAATTAAATTATTACTTGGAGTTGAATAATGTGCAGACCTCCCACCCTTTTATGGTCTGGCACCTAAAGAAATGGCTGACCGTGTACCTGACAGGGTTTCTGTTTTTTTGTTGCTTTAAGTTGATTGCTGAGCTTTTAAAACAGTCTAAACCAGTTACATTCAAGGGATACAGCAAAAGTAATGAAGTGAGTTCAAGAGGTAAGAAAGTTTCTTTTAAATTAACAGGTTGATATTAGTTTCTGAATTCACTGAGCTTCTTCTTGATGGTCTCTCTACTTACTGGGCTGCCACAGTGCTCTGCACCATCTCCAGCTCTGCCTGGAATTTCTCTTTTCGGACTTCCCAGGCCACACTCAGCCTCCTTGACAAGGAACAACTGTTCATCCAGGGCATCCTTCTGAAGCTGCAGCTTCTGTAAGTAACCCGATGTTGATTCCAGCTCTTTTTCCAGAGCAAAAATGGTGCGGTCCTTAGCTTTGATTTCATCCACCTATGGTGTAGGAGAAGGAAATGAAGACGTCATTAAGAAGTGGTTGAATGGACATAACTTCTGCTGAAGGGTGTTTTGATTTCCAATGCTATCCTAATTGTTGCCATCACTATTTAAGTCATTTATGATATTCTGAGGTCTGAGGTTCTTAAATGTTAGAAAAGAACAAAACTGAGGAAGTGGTCACAATTTGCCTTTGTTTGCCATATATTTTGCCTTTGCACTGAAATTTTAAAAATCAGTTGATGTTTTTATCTCTGACGTCAAGTGTTTTAGATCTGTGGACCTTTAAATGTACAAGAGAACTGAACAAGTATGGTTTTAAGGTCCACTCCCCATTAACTGCTCCCCTTGTGGTTACGCCTTTGCTGCTGTATTTTAAACTCATCTGACTGACTAGATCTGGGGTGAGGCATTTCACGTGTTTACAAATTCATTTTATAAATGAAAAATGTATAAAATTCTCTAAACTTAACATGTTATACTTTTTCTGAATTTCACAATGATGCCACTTTATTGTCATGCAAATATTTTAAATGACACCTTGTGAACACCTTGTTTTGTTGTTGCTGGCTATAAAAAGAAGAAAAAGAAAGAAAAAGAAGACTTTGAGACATTTGAACTAACAGACTCACTTGATAGAGAGTTTGACTGAAACTACTGAAATTGAGAGGATTAGGTGTGTCCATAATTTTCACACGTGTATACCTGGTTCGGCTCTCTGTACCAGATTTCTGCTTTAATTTATAAATGTAAATTCATCATTGTTATGCAGAATGCTGCAAATGAAAACATTGCTCCTCTTTCGCTCTCACACAGGTCACATGCAACACAAACGTAGCATGTTTAAATGGGCAAAAATCTCTCCCACTGTGCTCCATCCTACTTGCACTAAAGGGTGGACTCTGTTGTAGACATGGTCACAGACATCTGCAGACACCTGAGACAAGTAGTCATTCCTGTTAAAGTGCTTTGAAGTCTGCTTGAAGTGCCCAAAGGGTGCATGCATAGTTGTTGCATTGTGGCGTTGTGTCTACGCAGATGACTCCACATGGGCACAAAAAACTGGCAGGCACGTGGACATCACAGATGTAGCAGACTCAAAAAAGCGGAAATTGTAAAACGCTCTATAGTCATATGCTGAACATTGCATGTGTTGAGCATCTAGTATCACAGTGACTGTTCATACCAGTCTACGAATGTCCCTCTCACAGTCCCACTTGATCTTGGAGATCTGCTCCTGATGCTGCTGGTGCTCCACCCGCAGATCTCCAGCCTTCATCTTGTCAGCCTGGATCATGTTGCTAAGAGCCTCGTCGGTCTGCTTCTTAGCAGCCTTCAGCTCTCCTATCTCCTGCAGGAGCTTTACTCTCTCCTGGTCAAAGAAGCGGCGTGCCTCCTCCTTGGCTTCCAAAGTCAGTGCTGTGCGCACCTGAAGAAGTGAAGGCGGAAAGAGGAAGGGTGTTAATGAGGCTTGGGAGAAGTTTTTGACATTTATCTGTAAAAAGGACAGGTGTAGGGTGGAGGTGAAAATGTAAATCTGTTTAACAGACATCTGTAAACTCACCTTCTCTCCGCTGCCATCACGCATGGCACTCAGCGCAGCCTTGAGCCTCTGATTTTCCTGGTCTTTTATTTTAGCGTGGCGAGCCAGCTCCTGCTCATGCTGCCGTGTCAGGTTTTCCCTGAGAGCCTGGAGCTCCTTTTGCTTTTCCTCATGCCACTTGGCTCGCTGCTCTGTTAGCATGGCAGTGTGACGGTGCTGCTCCTGCTCTCGCACCCGCTTCACCTCTTGCACCTTGTCACGCTCCAGTTTGCTCACCTTTTAGAGGAGCAACAGAGGAAGGGTTTGGTTATTTACCATAAATACCCACTTCCATACTTTTTGCAGCTGTCAGTAATTGTTTTGAACACTCTACATTAATAAAATATTCCAATATGACGTCATGACTTTAAGGTTTTAAATATATTGCATTTAAGTGGTAATAGTCAGGAAAAACTTACGTATACGGATGTTGTACAGTACCTTGCATTTTTCTTGGTGCAGCTCTATCTGAATGTCAGTCAACTTGGACCTGAGATCTTCATTGGCTGCCTGTAAGGCAGAAATAAGGGCTTCGGGCTTCTCGCCCTTCGTACGCCCTTTCTTAGCCATTGATTCAAAAACTAGAGAGGCTCTTCTAATGCTTTCATTGAAACTTCATATAAACTTTCCGAGGTGCTCCCAAGGTTTCCAGTTCCTCCTCTTCCTCATTCTCCTATTAGACACAAGGGCTTGGGGTTGGAGGAGAGACAAAAGAGGGACAGAGTGAAACATAGTGGCTGCAGAGGTCTGTTTATGTGTGCAGGTTATTATAGGAAAGGTGAAAGATTCCCAAAGTAGAACAGCAAGCTTGGTCTGCTATGCTGAATTAGCCCAGACGTGACAGCGGTCTCACGCGGGGTTACGACAACCGACCGTCGCCAACGCTTCAACAGGACGTGTAAGTGAGGTTAGTGTGGAAGTGTTAGCGCTAAGCTAAGGGCTGTCCCCACCACCTTGTTGGATAACGACAGCTAATTTGTTTTTATGTAATTCAATAAAAGTGACAAATAAAGTCTAATCTAATATAATATAATGTGGAATCCCAATATTTAACTGAGTAGAGTGACAAATTTGGGATTAGCATATTTTTGGACTAATTGCTAATCTCAACGTAACAGGCTCAAAATTATAATGCTAACATGCTAATGTTTATCAAGTATAATGTAAGTAAGTCCACCATCTTAGTTTACTATGGCAACATGCTAACATTTACTGTTTGGTAGGAAAGACGGGATGAAATTAGTACTTAGTCAGATATTAAGGTTTTGGACAAGTTCCATCTTTGAGATGATTATGAAAAGCTGGAGGATCACCAAAATTGTTAAAATTCATCCCAAGTGCAGCAGGAAAGACTGCACCAAATTCCCCAGTAATCAATCTCAGAGTAGACACAGTTCATTTAAAATTCCAGTAATGAAACATCACAGTGTAAAGGCTCTTTCACATAGCGGCATGTGCTGCGCTGACTGCTAGTTTGAGCAACCGGCGCTGTGTTGTGTTGCGCTGGCCGCCGCGCTCTGCCTGTACTATGTCATTTTTTGTGGCCATTCGGGGTCTTTATGTGTACCATTTGCATCCACTCCTCTTTTTTGTATGCGATTGTATGTCACAGCGCACCCCGGTCGAGTGCTCCCTGCTCACCGCAGCGGGAAACCGTTCTTGCGCGGTGCAAGTCGTAACAAAGAATGGGTTTCAGATAGCGGTGCTGTTGTCTGCTATTGTATGTAAAAGGCCTTTAAATGGTAAAAGCATAAATAAACTATACTTATATGGGCTTTTTCAAGTCAGACTGACCACTCAAGGCTTTTTACCTTACAAGCCACATTCTGTTCGACACATACAGTGCTATCTGCATACAGTGTTATCTGTATAACATAAGCACCAATGATAGAGGGGGCAGATATAAAGTTTTTAAAACTACCAATGTTCTAATTAGTGGAAAACATCTCATTTCTGAGCTGCAGTTGCCAAGAAAAGTCAGGGAACTACTAAAGTCATTAGGATTCCTTCCTCTTGTGGAAACCAATTTTCTTTGCAGTTGAGATTTTTTAGTTTAAATCAAAGTGGTGGAATCAACATGGTAATCCTTCAGAGCCACATTGCTATCATGGCATATTAAAAAAACAGGATAAGGTTATTTTGAAATATTTGGCTTTAACTTAACAGTAAACACCAGGCCTGGCAGTGACCCATTTAAGATTAGGGGTAGGACTCAGTTAATATTAACCCATCTTTTTATTTTGCTAATTTTGTGCTTGACATACCTAACCAGAAAAGCTTATTATAATATTCATTTGAAAGGTAACATCTTTTATTTTCTGATTAATGTGCTTGCAGGATCCTTCTGTGAGAAATATTTATGTTAATTTTGAGCTTCCCAACAGGGGTCTTGTCTAGCATGTGACAAAATCACAACCTAACCCTAATGCAGGTGACCTGATGGAGCTCAAGAGTTAAATTGCTCAAAACAAAACAAAAACAGTTATGTCTCAGATCACAAGGCAGAACCAGCAGAAAGAGCCTGTATGGTCAATTCATTTGATTAACAGAAGGAATATGCTTGTGTGTAAATGACTGGAAGAATGGATGGGGGGAAAAAAGTCAAAAGATCATGTTAGCGCAAATTGCATGATTTAATTTTCTAGATTAAATTCAGTACAGCCACATCATTCTCAGTCACTGATTCAAGAAAGGACATCACATGCACATCCAAAGAAACACCCAATAAATTGCTACTAATAGCATTAATCTATGAAATCTAGATGTTGTTAGTAACAATTTCCGCTTTCATAAAATGACCTTTTCAGCTGCCATGCTTTTCCAGTTAACACAAGATGGGTGCAGTAGTTTTCTCTATAAGGTGACTATGATGAAGTCTAAAAGAAACAGTATAATTAAATGATTTCTAAAGCTTTTGTAAAGAAAATGAAACTATAATCATTACCCAGTGAGGTATTAGATATACCCATCTTAAAGTAAAATAATCAGATACAGTTAATGGTGTTTTGGCAACATAAAGGGGATTGAACTTTATGGCAGTTTTGAAGGCTGATGTTTGTGCTGAAGACTGCTGTGAGACACTGAGATGTGTTTCTAATACTTGGTGTACCCTGATTAATATAAATATTTTTGTCAAAACACCAGAAACACCATTAAGTACAGTGCATTACATCTCAATAGGACAGCAAACGTGTCTCCACAATGATCATAAAATTGAGTACAAAAGATTTTCATCTTCATGAAGGGCAGATCTGTTGAAGGACTGTGTTAGAGTCCACTGGTTTCATCTAAGTTTACCTAACAAATTGGTAAAAAAAAAACAGTAGTGTGTTAGAAGTGAATTCTGATAATGTAATTAAGAATGACAGCAGAAAGGCATCACAAATGCATGAACTTCTTTTATCTGAGGAGAAATGACAAAAGTGTGACTTTGAGCATGAGATAAAGGAATTAAAGACGATAGTATTTCCCTTTAAACTTGTGTTCCACTGGAAATTTTTTCCAACTCTGCAGCATAAAGCAATCTGATGCCACTTCCTAGAAGTGTTGTTTTCTTCTCACTGTCGCTGCATTTGTGGAATTACATTTTTTTGTATGACTCTATGACTGTAACTACTGCACAGAAACAGTTATATAAAGATTCCTAGAATTGTGTTTTTCTTTGTCACTGTTATTGGGTCTGCTTGTTTTATGTTGCATTCAGTTTCTTGTATGACTATAGCTCATATACACCCACAATGTCCTAAAATATGTGACAAATCAGGAGTCTACACAAAGCTGTGCATGCAGAGCAAATTGTGATATATTACCACAATATCAATGTCTGAGGTAAAAGATGTTAATTTCAGTATTTTCATGGTACAAATAAAGCCTGAATAAGCAAGGAGGAAGTGAAATGGTCCTTGTCATAATGGCTGAGTATCAAACCCAAAAGTGTTTTTGGAACAGATGGTTGTCTGGTTATGCAGAGTCAGTGGTAATCCTTCCTGCCCTACTACATGACTTTTCTTCGTGCACAGTTTGAGGTCAACACAAAGCCAACGACCTGGTGAGAGCCACACACAGCCATGCTTTGGCTTTATATTTGCACAGGAATCAGATTAAAATCAAACCTGTTTTATCTGTGTACATAATAACTGAACTGAACTCAGTCTGTTTACTCACATCCTCACAGTTGACCACGAGCAATCAACTGCTTGTTAACGCAAATATCTAATCAGCCACATGGCAGCAACTTAATGCATTTAGGAATGTAGACATGGTCGAGATGACCTGCTGAAGTTGAAACCGAGCCGTAGAATGGGGAAGAAAGGTGATTTAAGTGAATTTGAAAAATGGCATGGTTGTTGGTGCCAGACAGGCTGAGTTTTTCAGAAACTGCTGATCTACTGAGATTTTCCTGCAACCATCCTAGGTTTACAGAGAATGGTTCAGAGAAAATATCCAGTGAATGTCAGTTCTCTGGGCAAAAATGCCTCGTTGATGCTACAGATCAGAGGAGAATGGCCAGACTGCTTCGAGCTGATAAAAAGGCAACAGTAGCTCAAATAACCCCTTTTTACAACTAAGGTATGCAGAAGAGCACAAGCAGAAGGGCCACAGCAGCAGAAGACCACTTCAGGTGCCACTCCTGTCAGCTAAGAACAGGAAACTGAGGCTACAATTCGCACAGGCTCACCAAAACCAAACAACAGAAGAATGGAAAACACTGCCTGGTCTGATGAGTCTTGATTTCTGCAGCGACATTCGGACGGTAGGGTCAGAATTTGGCATAAACAACATGAAAGCATGGATCCATCCTTGAGACAGACATTCTCTGGATGCTGGTTGACTAAACTAATAATGTTTGATACATGGCGACGGTGATATTGATTAAATAAACAAAATAAATAAGGCAAAAATTAGGCTTTACTTCTTGTACCAATTTATTTTTAAAAATACACATTATCAGCTTGAATTGTAATCTTTAGATTACAATTCAAGCTGATAATGTGTCTTTCCTGAGGTATTATGTAAGTATTAACTCTTTGCAAGAAATATGAAAACGTGAGCAAAATGTGTACGTGTGTGGGTGAGCATGTGTGTGTTTTATTCAGTATTAGACAAGAAAACCAATTCTTCAAATTGTACAGGCACAGAGTTTGAAATATGTTACTCTTATTGAATGTGTAATGAGCAGTACAGATTCATTTGTGACAACTTTGAAATTTTAACTCCATCTTCATACTCTAAAACAGTTATTGTGTTAGATATTCAGTATTTCAGTAGACATTTTTTTATATTTAGGTTTTCGTGGTCACACGGAGGTTGCTGATTTTTCCTCTAGTGTGACTGAGGCCTTAAGGAATGTGGCCTTGTGTGTAACATTTGTGTGTGACATTGGTGTAGTTTCGGAAGTAACATTACCCAACATTATATGTCATCAAACAAAAGAAACAAATGTTCCAGTTGTTGGAGTGAATAGATAAATCCAAATTATCTGACAAAATCCTTATTTGAAAGCAGTCCTAAAAATATAATCTCTGCATATTTTCATCCTATTAGACATTTGTAGTATAATTTGCATATGACTTCTTGAGTTATAGCCAAAGATGTGTTTTGTGAAGTGACAGTGTCCTTGACCTTTGACCATCAAAATCTAATCACTTCAACCCAACGCATAAGGCATAGAAATGGCTGACCCTTGAACACTACTGTTGTATCTTGATGATTTGGATAATGAAGGTCAGTCAATTGATTAAGCTCGTGTAATGACTGTGTTGTTTTCAGACTTCTTAAATGCCATATTTTTGAGTTCAACTATTCATGACTTTGTCTGTGCTATGCAGATTCAACCACAGGCTCACAGATTCAGCTGCATGAAGCTCTTTGTAAACACTGTGGAAAGTTCATTCATTAATCACATTTCTATAGATATGTAGCCACTGACTTTTCCCCTTTATTTTTTTGTGATGGATTTCCTAACTGTATACTGTACCTCTGATGCACTACCCACAAAACTGCATGTGAAAGTGCAAAGGATTGTGCATCGCCATGATGACTCATGAGGAACTGAACTACATCCCTCATAATCTGAAGGGGAATGACATAACATTGCTTAACAGATTTGAAGATGCAGATTAGAGATGAAGCAATCATCACGTTTAGTCCACATGGGCTCATTAGTCTGCAGTTAGTTTACAGAGGAGCCTTTTAGAAGTGCTGCTGCTTTTTTAAGCATCACTTGAGGAGGCTGTCCAAAGTAAGACTAATGTAAATCAACATGTGGATCAGTAATTAAGTACCACAGTCAGCATAAAATGCAAAAAAAAAAAAAAAAAAAAAATCA
>VUQI01062169.1:3608-17534 GCA_015106735.1 Paratilapia polleni
TCTATCCGCTTCTGTTATACACCACCGTTCCCTTGGGAGTAAACCAGCTGTCATATGTGTTACCCACAGTGAACAAAGATGCCCCACACCAAACACAGCCTGAGAGTCACTGCTATACATAAACAGTATAATGTGGGACTAGAGGTTAGGGAGATCATGGCATTGATTTGTTAAAGATAAGATGTTTTATATAAACATACAGGAACTATGGTGTGGTTTGTTATTTACAGACAATCAAAAATATAATAAAAATAAAAAAAAAAATTAAAATATAACCAAAAAACATTGCCTTGCAGGTCTGAAAGCTCGCTGTATTAGCTAGTAATTAAGAGTGATGGAGCTGTCTGATTAACCTCTTATCTCATCTGAGTCCTACGTCCTAAAGTGACTATTAACAGACTCTTATTTTACTGGTTGCGCAGGATATGGAGACACACATCAAGTAAATGTAGCTGATACAAAGTAGTTGGCCTGCGGTAACGTGGATACACAAACAGCCTGCAAGTGAGTGTGCAGAAAATGCTTATGTGTTGATTGGCAGTCAACTTCCAGCCTACTTGCAGAACTTTTTGTGTTGGCTGCGATAAATAAATGACCTTGTACCTACGACTAATTCAAAGCCACTCTGATATTCAGCACTCAGGAATCCCTCTTATGTGATATTGCTTCATTACAGCATGGTCAAGCCAGGATAACAGATGGGAGATCTGCTTGTTTTGTGCAGGAAGGCTGTTATAAAAAAAACCACCGAAAGCAATGTGCTTATTCTATTACTATATGGACACAACAAAGCAGGAGAATTACACACATTTTGCCTTTTTAAAACTTTTTCCATGTGACCACTCCATGTAAATACGACCAGAAGCAAGTGACCATCACCCAGGTTTTCTCACAGTGAGCACACCTATAGACTGGCTAGGTGGTTCATAGGGCTACGTTGACCTACATTTTAAGAAAGAGCATGAAACACAGTTTCATAAAGATTGCCTGGCGGCAAGCCCAGCTTGCAGAGAGCTAAACACAGCTAAATGGCCCCAGAGGGAGACAGATACTAGGGCAGTTTCACTGGGTTTAATTGAAGCTGTCAACTGGGTTTGGTTACTGATGAGAAGGAATGAGTTGAGAGAGATTCGGAACTTGGTGGAAAACAGGAAAAGCAGCCTTGACATCCCACCAGCTTCCATTCATGGTTGGGACTGCCACCGTGCAGCCACATCACTGGCAGGGAAAATATTCTGACTTGGACGTAATGAGAAATTCTCAGAAATTCTCCCCAGTGCTCTCTCCCAAATAGGCTGAAATATATGAGTTTTAATCTGATTGTGTATGGACATGTTGCTAATTAAAATCTATGGCTGTTTGCAGTGTTGGCTGATTAAATTCACTATTTATTTTTGCCCAAGCTTTGACATAAACAGGACCAGAAATGAGAAGAAAAGAAATAACAGAAAAGCAAAAAGTTTTTTTTTTTCTTGTATAAAGATTTCTCATTGGCATTTAATTGATAGATTAGGTTGTCAACATAATCATCAACATTATTTACGTTAACTTTCTTGATTTATATATAATTGTGTAATTTAATTTACCTTTAATTTCTTAGGAATCAGATGCATGAAACTTCATAGCTTTGTCAGTGACCCATACTTGTCTGCCTGTGTTATCTCTGAAAGTCTAAATTGCTCCCTGGCTGATAATACTCCACCAGATCCCTCAGTCAGAGGTCTTTCACCGCCCTGCTTCATGTTGATCCCTCTCCAGAAAAAGCTGCTCTCTTCTCGGGCCTCTAATCCTCATTCCTTGTCAACTTCTAATCAGCAGTGGTTATTCTTCAGCAGCCTTCACTCTCTTAACTTCTGTCAGGTCTTTTCAAATCACAACAATGGCCGCAGCTTGAAACTGCTGAGCCAGGTAACTTCTTGTTAATTAGCAGCAATAACAGACATTTGACAGCTGCCTCATAATTGCATTTAAGCTGACAATACACCGCAGTATCAACTCTGTTCTCCAAAGAGACAGCTCAGTTATCAGACCACGCCAAAAACAACGTGTACTTCTACTCCCACAAAGCTGTCTTCCACGTTGACAGAATCCTAAGGAAAATGCTAATAATATTCATTGGATGTGGTGATGGCCATTGTATTCAGTGACAGCATAGAAACGAGCGAGCAAAATTGGGCTGGAAAATATCCCCTTATCTTGTTGAGAGACAGACAGACTGAGCAGTAACGGCCAGGCCCGCTAATACAGTTTGGAGGCACGCACATGAAATGACTTCTGGGTTCGGTCAATCACACTCACCTTCTGGGAAAACAGGAAGAAAATATTCATCAGCTTTCACACAGAAAGACACACACACATACTGTAGTGCACACTCCATCAGCCCTAGCCCTCCTTTTTCACCTTTTTTTCCCATATCTATGCATAGTTAGATGGAAATGCCTCAAAAACAACACACCTAAGTGTTGACTAAAATTAACTGTAAATTGAGGGCAAGCTTTCCAAAGGGTCAGTGTTTGCCACTGGGTAAAAAAAACAAAAAGAAGCATGCTTTAATGTTTTTACCTTTCTTTGTGTTGCAGTGATTCTATTTGTGAGCCCAACCTGCACGCCTGCACATCCTGAAAAGGACCATAAGAGCACGCTGCTAAGCTTTGTGTGGGTTTTTGTTTGGTTCTAGTATCATTGGCCAGCCGACGGGCTGAGGATTAATCACTGAGACAGCGCCTGCTCAGCCACACAGAGGAGCAGCACCACTCCTGATAGAACAAAAGACAGTCAGATGACACACAGAGAGGCTTGGTTTTCATAATCAGTCCGGTCCCATGTTGCACTGACATTTTGTTTATCTGTGTGTGCCCAAATGTGTGTGTGTGTGTGCATTTGTGTCTCAGACCTGTATGAGACCTGTATGTGCCAGTTGACACAGTATCTCTAGTCTGTTGCATCCGACTGCCTGACGTAGTGTGTGTGTGTGCATGTTTGTTATGTGTGAATCTGTCACATCAATCCTCTCAAAGCAGTGGAAGTTTCAGCGGGGTGTCACACCTCTCAGCATCTTTTATGCTTTACTGGGCCCAAGGGAAATGCACAGAATCAGGCTGGGAGATTGAACTCTGGCCACCTCCACTCCACTTAGACACAAACACATGATATATGTTCCAATAGCATCTCTTTGTGTGTTGCTTATTCCCCAGCAACACCAGCTTCAAAACATGGCAGTATCTATTCACATGTGTTGCATAATCTACAAAGTATTGTTTTTCTTTTTAAGTGAATGTGCTTTTGAGAAACAGACAACACATCTGTGAGTCCCTTCATGTCAACTATAAAGCTATGCTAATGAGGTTAGGGAATCTTTTTGAATGTGGAAGTTTGGAGAAAACAAGGAGACAATAATCACAGCAGCAAGCCCAGTTTGACAAAGGAGGAGGCCTGCTATGTAATAATGTATGATTCCAAGCTATTTTAAGATTGTGAATTGCTAAACCTAGATTTCTTTGGGGAAATCTCACTCACATTGCTCAGTGGAAACTATGCCAAGCAGGAACACAGTCAGTGGCTCGTTTTGGTAATGAGGCTGGCTCTGGCTCAGTGTTATACCTAGAATAGGTGGGGGACGTGTTTCTGCAATATCTGGAGTTGGTACATTGTGTCTGCTCCTTTTTGTCCTGGTTTAAATAGTGACCATAAAGGCAGAACATGCAGGCATCCAAGAGAGGACCTACAGCTGTCTCTAGATGCATCTCAACTTTCTCTTCCCTCTCCAGTCTCAGACAAATCCCCTAGATGTCTAAAGATAGCAAACTGGATATTACATTAAGATCAAATAAGCAGTCAAGTATTTCATTTTTTATGATTATGAATACCAAAACTTGCTAATACTCCTTAAAAGGTCAGAGCCTCAACAACTAAAAATACTATGTTGGTTTAAAGTTTAGGATCATTGCATAAATATGAGTAAAAGTCTTAAATGATTAATCTGTGATGAAGCTTGCTTAAATGTTTACTTTCTTTCATTTCATGAATGAATTCTTTTTTTTAACCTCTGTAACAGTCATAAAAGAACAAGTAAGCTGATGTTTAGGTTTGCATCTTATTTACCGATTAGTCTGATGATTGTTTTCGATCTGTAGATTAATGATTTTGTCAACAAAATGTCAGCAAAACAAGTGACTAGAGTCAAACATGATGTCTACACATGTCCATAGTTCATCTGACCAACCCAAACCCAAACTTATATAATCATATAGAATAGTCATACAGATTAAGTAGGCATGGCATGGTTATTTGGAAAAGGAAGACTGAGATACAGTTTTAATTGTTGACAATAATTCTTCTGGATTAACTATTTGTAGCAGTTTTAGCTGTAAGTAACAATATTTTAATTATTGATTAATCTGTCAGTTTCTTTTAGATGGTTTTAATATGTGAAATATGTGAAACCTTTGGAATTACACGGTTTTCTGCATTAATTTTTCATCTAATGTGATCTAATCAAACTCACAGCAAAAATATTCCATTAAAACAGTCGATTAAAGTGGGCCTATTACTATCATTTACAGCTTTATATTTTTATAATTGGACTCTACTAGCGTAGCTTTGATTAATGGATCAAAATAACCCTTATTTACTCCCTCAGTTCATCCACTGTGTGATACAAGCTGTTTTACTTCTTTTCCCTTTAAGGCTACCCTCCTTTAAAGACAATTTTCTTCTGATTGGTTGCTTCTCACAAACATAAGATTTGAACAGCAGGTGAGTGGGGCTTCTGTTCTCACCACCAGAGCTACTGTAGACATGACCATATTAAGAAAACCTGTTTTCACTGACATCATCTGGAGCCAAGAGTAGAAAAAAACTGTCTGAAACTGAGTGTTTAGAGCAGTCTTAAGTCTGAGCTATGGCTCACGGGAATTACCTGCACGTACGCTGACATACGCAGCAGAATGTACATGACAGGAAATAGGGATAACCTGCTTTGGCAGAAGTAGCATCAAACAAGCACCTCTCTTAGCTGAGGAGGATTTAACAAAGACTGCACAAGAGGAATTTTGGACCATTCTTACAGAACTGCATCAGCTCAGCCATATTCTTAAAATATCTTGGGTAAATGGTTCTCTTCAGGTTCTCTCCCACAGCAGTTCTCTCTGTTGGGTTAGCTTATGAGCTGTGATTGATTCCATGACATTTTTAATCTCATGGTTTGCCATTTTTTGTCATTATGAACTTTCAATCCAGTGCATACTGATAATCAGTTCTTGCTAAGTATATTTCCTCTGCTACATTTTGAGCAATTTGATTAAAGGAAAAAAATAATTGTCTGTCCAATTCTATTCTCAAGGTATACATGGATGCCCAGTATTGGAAAAGCTACAACGAGAGCAGACGGTATTGCTGTTGTATGTGCACATTAATGTAGAGTAATGTCTCCCAGTTAAAAGAAAGCAATGCATAATACATTTTAATGAAGTCACTGGTCTACACTAATAACTGCATCACTAAAAATAGTATTTTTGTTTTTTTGCATTACAAAAAACCACATAAAATCTGACACAAAAGTATAAGAAGGACCATTTTATTTTCTTGTTACGCCTCTGTTTTCTGTATTGTACTGCTGCTACTGCCCACTCTATCTATCACTGTCTTTGTTGCTGTTCTTAAGATTACTTTCCCTCTGGCATACACTCTCTAATTCTGGACTACATGCACCAAACTGATGTGGGATAAATTGGCCTTCCTCTGGGGGTGAGAGTTAACATAACAATTGTCATGTATGCAAGCAGTAAAGTGAAGTTTCTCCAAACATAATTAAATATAATAAAATATCAAGAGTCCCATTGTAAATGTGGACTTCTATATTTTATTGATAATGTTTATGTTCCATCGGCCTTTACAAATTGGTCATTCAGGGAACTGTCATGCGTTTATCATTTTGTGAAAGGTCAGATCAGAGGAGGAAAAAAAATCAATCCAAAGATGGCAGCTTCTAGATACACTGCCTCAGTCACTTCATTGTGGTGTGCTGAGTACTAATTTCACTCTCTGGGGATGGAGCCAGGAATCATAAGAGACAGCAAAAGAAGAGAAATGTCTGACAGGGCTCAGCAAGATTGGCTGACCACAACAGAGCCACAAGCAGCACTGATCCCATGACGACAGAAATCTGGATTACTTCAGCTCTCATTTGAATCCCCTTACATCACATTGCTGCATCTGGTCTCTTTGCTCTACTCTAAAACAGCACTGCAGATGTTTTAAAGGTTCCTATTGCCGTCTTGTGGATTAAAAGGCTTTCTTTCAACTGAATGTCCACCTAAGGTTCGGATTCAGTATTTTGTATTTGACCATGCACTGTGACTGTCTCTTAACAGCCAGGAGTGCAGTGGTGAATAAAGTCGTGATATTATCGCCACACTATTAAAAGCACTTGTTTGATTCGTTTACGTCTATGCTGAACAGAGCACATGTTTACTCCTTTTCTAGTTAATATTCAGAAATTCAATTTGATTGTATAACACAGGATATTGAGAGTCATTGCCATAATCCATGCAATTATCCCTCTTGAGAATCCCAAATATTTATTTACATTTTCCTTCAAAAAGGTTTTACTTATAACTTCAAATTGTACTTTTTAATTTTAATCAAAAATCTTTGGCAAGGGTTGAAACAGCAAGGCTTAACTCAGCTGCAGCTTATTAGCTAATTACCTGATTAGCAGGTATTTTGCTGCATATGAATATTTTTGGTGCCCACCAAAGAGTTTCTGACCTTCTACCAAAAACAGTGATAAACATATAATCAGTTTAATCAAGTGGGGCCTAATTTACTCAAGCAAAACAACAAACAAACAAACAAAAAAAAAACTTTTGTATATCAAATGGCCAAAAATAACATGGAACTGCACAGTCTTCTTTTAAGTAAGGTAAGGTAGACTCAGTGCCTTAACCATATGAGCAGCACTCACGCTTACCATTGAGAGTATAAATGATGGACAAAGCCACAGTGACATCACCATAGACAGTCTAAAACATCGACGTAGCTTCGCGGTTGGAAAAATGAAGCCAATGGAGAAGTCTCTTAAACCTGCATTCTATCTGAAGGCAACCAGGTGGTGAAAGCTGTGGTTGCAAAAAGACTTCTGGTCCTATAGAAGTCTATGGAAAAATATTTTCTTTCTTGAACCCTTTCCTGCTGAGTTTGTGGTCTTAGACACTCATTGTGGGTCATACTGAACAAAAATTGAATCCATTTTGTAAATCTTGGTCATAAAATAGAAGTTTCTGGCACAACTTCTGTTGTCTATGGACGTCCAAGGTGCATGGAGAGAAAAAAGCTAATCGGAAGAGGTCAATACTCTAGCAGCTCTTGTAGTGTTGAAGAACTTTATTGTGGTCTTCATCAGGGTCATCCCGATGAAGGCCACAGGCGGAAACACGTAGGTCTAAGCAATAAAGTCAATAAATCTTGGTCATACCATATTGCAAAAAGGAGGATTAGCGGTGGTATTTTCCTCTTGCTCATTGGCTAACAACATGTCAATCTCAGGGCATTAGCCAAGGAGCAAGCGGTTTCACAGTCAGCCCCGCCCACTTTCATCACATCCGGTTTTTTGCAACCAAGTTGGCGACGGAAGAAACTCTCAACTCGAGGCTTCAATACGGAACTTCAGAAATCAAAGGGTGACGTCACGGTAGCTACGTCCATCTTTTAGACTGTCTATGGACGTCACCCATTGGTTTTGGACTCCACATTTTGAAGTTTCAACATTAGCCTTTTGGCTGCCTCAAAGTTGTTTTTTTTTAAGGCAAAAGTTACCATAGACAGTATGAATGAATGAGTGGAGTACTAAATTAGCAGCTAATAGTAGTTAGCCTTGGTTAGCAACACACACAGTAAATAGGTCCAGTCCAGTGACATCAGTTAGTGGAGGAGAGGCCTTGCAGACACCAATCAGCTACAGCTGCCTGTGTCATTACACCTGTCAATCAATACAGCCACTCCCCTAACTCAGTTATCCAGGTAGATGAGATATAAAAACATTCACCTCACTCAGAGTTGTTATGAAGGCGGAGACTATCCATAGAGGCCACAACTGTTTTTTGCACCAGGCTGTAAATGTGCTTTTTAATGCTGTAAATTTGGGACATTTTAATAGGGGAGTCTATGGGGATTGACTCCCTTTTGTAGCAAGCCTCAAGTGGCTACTAGAGGAACTGCAGTTTTTGCCACTTCCACATTGGCTTCATTTTTCAGCTCTGGAGGTTGCCCCTTGCATATATAGCCACCACCTTTGACTACCTGCCAATAAAGCGTCCTTGTCGCAGTTCAGCTATGAGTCGATGTTTCTTCTCTTTACAGTGCCCCTTTAGTCCACCACTTGTCATCAGTCTGTCAGTTCGTATCATGATTACCAAACCCACCTCACCTGCTCCCAGATGCCCAATCAGGTCACCTGTATCCTTTCTACGGAAAGATTTTTTTTTCACAGAAATTTCAGGCAATATCCCCTGAAGACATTTAGCACAAGCCAAAGGAAAATTGCCAGCACTGTTAGAAATTTCTTTCTTTTCTTATTTCTTAGAAATAAAAGGAAAATGCTTAGATTACTATCACATAAATCAAGACAGACTCATTGCCTTACTGTGTGTGGACTCACTGCAGATAGTCACTGCACAAAGGCTTATTCTGAGCTAGGAAAGACAAAGTGCATATATACACAGTAGATTCTTTGTAGTATTCAGATAATTTCAGTCCCTAAGAAGAGCAGAAGGAAAAGTACAAATGATTTCTTACACAGTTAACAGCATATGTGATGAGAGATGTGACTTCATAACGTGCCATCAAGATCCTGTCCTGAATTAGAGGTTAGTTATCTGAACAGTTCACAGTATGCTATCACAGAACCAGTGTACATATTAATGATTCTTTGTCCTTCCGTTCATCTTCAAAGGATTTCATCAGAATAAGTAAGCCATAATAGATAGATAGCAGACTGAGCACACAACACTGCAATGCACTGGCTGACTCAGACTGCACATGCAACCATCCACAAAACTGGTCTAAAGCTTAAGCTCCTTTTATAGCTTAAAATCCATGGATTTCCCATGAATACTGCAGATAGAGGGAGTCCCACGCGGCAACCTCTGTGGTTGAAAAAAAAAAAAACACAATCTCCCGAGACTCGTTTTAAAATGCCTAACTAAACAGGAGTGAAAAGCATAGTAGTACACACAATGGTTTTGGATAGTGTCCCCTTCATAACACCTCTAAAGAGGGTGATTTATTTTATAACTCATCCATCTGGATACTGGAGTTAGGGGCGTGGTCACTTTGAATGACAGGCGCCCCGGCACAGGCAGCTTTGCTAATTGGAGACACTAAACTGAACATTTCTGCCATGTTTGTGCTGTTGTTGCCTTTTGTAGCATTTTTAATTATCTCCAAAATAATATGACTTCTTGTGTGGCACAACCTGTCCAAGAACTTTGTGCTTCTGCTTTGGTGAGTGAATTTCTAGCATTTTATTAGTCTGCTACGTAGCACTAATTAGCAGGTATGTGTGTCTGTGCGTTGCACCCGTACAGTTTATGGATGGAATTTGCTAACTAAGCTAGGTGACAACTTGTCATGATAACTTCTCATCGAAATATGGTAACTTCTGGCTCCAAAAACTGACATGGTGATGGTTAAGGCTTCAAAATGTGAAGTCCAAAACCAATACGCCCAGCTTTTATACTCCCTGTGAAGACTTTTAATTTTAGGCTGATTGTGGAAGTACTAAAGTGTGAGTATGGTAATGGGACTCATGAGCCACAGCTCCTTAAAACCACACTATACGTCACAGATTGGGACCCTCAACAGAGAGTCCTCCCCTGTATCTCCTTACAGATAAGAATGTGGTCAAAATCAACAGTAAACATGATGTAAGAAGACAATTCGACATGGACAGAAGAAGTTGGCTGATGATGGATGACATTCAAGTGACTACAATAACAAAGACTGTAATACACTGCTGAGTGTCAGGATGATACAGAGCTCTATTAATTTCTCTCCCTCTAGGAGAATAGTGCTGTGCCAGGGAGGATGAATATTCTAGCAGATAATTAATAAATGATGAGGAAAGGCAGTGTTGAGAGGCTCACAACACTTTGAAATGCTCAAGTGTTCTCACATCTTCTTCCCTCACCCCCTTGTATAGTACATCTTCAGTTACTGTAGGTAGTCCCACAGTGCTCCTCCTTCGCCTTCGCCAGCACACAATCTTTGCTCACTCTCTCCATCTCATTTTCCATTTGTGAATATCTATTGAAGTATTTAAAAATAAACTTTAAAGGCAGTAGCGCGACTGTTGGTGCTAACACATTTAACCATAAACAGTAATGTGGTATGATAAGCAAGTAGCTTCCTTCCACTCACGTAGTACAGCTGCTGAATTAAAAAAAACTCTACAGTGGTGAGGTGGTAAATGAAGCTGCGGAGTGCTTTGAGGCGGCATTTGTTGTGAATTGGCACTATATGAATAAAACTGAAATTGAAATAGAAAACTATTAAAAAATTGCATAGTTGTTCAAGTTTGTGTGACAGCTTACTGTTTGTTTTTCAGTCAGTCAGCCATAGCCATAAAACATAAAAGCTATGGCTGTTATAGTGTGACATCAGTTAATAGCTTTAATGCGTAAAAATACTAACACTGTTTAAAGTGTGTGAATCCTCTGTGTAGAACTAAACCCTCGTCTACATCTCATCACGGTTGGTTGCTAGAAGACATTGCAGGCTCCGGTTGCCTAGGTAAACCTCTAATGTATTTACCACTCCCTCACATGTGAATGAATGGTATCCTTCACTCTCAGTGGGTGTCACTTTATTCACTCACCTCAAAGCTGAGAAATTTGACCTTGAGATCCGCCCACTTTGCGTCATTAAAATTATCAAAGACATTAACATAACCGATACAAACTTTAGTATAAATTTAACAATTAGTTAAAGACAACTAGCCATCTTGCTTATCTCACTCTCGACTCCTGTTTCCCATAATGAAAATTTCTTGGCCCTCCCTTCCTTGCAGTGTTATTCCCTCTTACTCCCTCCTCACTGTTTGTGTCTACACCACAACCTCAGTGGAGAGCCAGGCAAGTTAAGGAGCTCCCAAGAGCTCATTGTTATGTTTGTCGGTTCAGTTCCCAGCTTAGAGTCTGAATGTACCACTGCAAAGAAGCCCACAAAACTGGACATCCTTTTATTATTGCAGTGCACATTTTCCAAGTCTAAACTGTCTCTCCAATTTGGAAGGATGCGTCATGTGGCTTCATGTGGAATTGCCTTCCACACTCACCAGTATACCATTATACTGTAACAACCTGCCAAGGCACAGTAGAGATAACTTACTGATATCTTTGAGCGGGCAGAGTAGCTCTAGCATTTGTTCCAAAGGAGGACCTAAAACAGAAAAGGAGAAAACTAAGCATCAAACTGATAACACATGAAAGTCACAATCCAGCAGGAACACTGAGCTTTGATCTTGTTCTCCTGCCAGGATGTGCAGACAATTGGGGGGGTTATGATGGGGGTTGTTGGGTCATGGAAGAGAGACAGCATCTGAGAGTGGGCAGCTGCCATTTGACTGAAAATATGGGCTCAAATTCATAGCAGAGGTTTTTGCAGTTGCAAAATAAGGAAACCAAAGATACACTGATAGTTTGTTTTTTGTCACACTGGTATTGTACAAAATATTATGTAATTATTCGCAGGTAATTAATAAAGGAATGTTAACTTTCCTGTTATGTGACCATTTTATCCAGTTTGAGTTATCTGAAATACTGGCTAACCCTTTGAATTTTCACTATTTAGGGAAAATTAATTTAGGTGCAGATGTAGACATACTGATGTGTTTGACAGGTATGTAAGAACAAGTATGCAACATGCATGCTTTTATGTAAGTATGTATGGCAAATACGTAAAATAAAAATGTCTTTGTTGGTAAAAAAATATATATATTATCTTTCCCAGAGTGCAGGAGATTGTGGCAAAGACAGATGCCACGAATGACCTCTAAAAAACTAAAGGGTCAAAGTGGCTTGCACAGGCATTTATATGCATCTCTACTGTAGCATAATTTCAGCATCTGCTCTGAACACCACACTAAAACATGCACCATGTTAGTACAGTGCAGGAAATGCACGTGAAGTAAATTTTTATTTCAACAGATGTAATTATACAATAACAAAGGAAAATTGAGTGAAATACATGTTATGTTGGTCTCACAGCCTTAATTATTCCAGCAAATTTAGTAACAGGCTTAGAGAGAAAATAGAGCTGTCAAACCAACACTTTTATACCTTTATATTTAGTTTATAGATAATGTGGTAAAACAGAGATAACAAATAAATGAACACCATTCAGGCAGAGGTATGGAAGTGACAGGTGAAATTTTCAGGGCAGGACCTACTGAAGCAGCAATATCAGCTCAGCTGTAAATTCTCCCAAACTCTGACAGCAGGGTTTTACCATCTGCCACTAAGCCTAGGCCACATGTCACATCTCATCCTCACGGCCTGAGTCCTTCTTGTGACAACCTCAAGGTTGCTGTCCCCACTTAGCAGTTGGATCAGATCAACCAGAAAACACGCCAGCCACACACACACACACACACACACACACTGCTGGCATCAGTATAATGGCTCCTTCACGACAGCCAGTGGGGGATTTGATGATAAAAGCGAGAGGGTCAGAAAGAAGGTGGTAAAGCACTGGTTGGTGTAAGATGTGATGAAGGCAGCAACGGTGGCAGTTATGTGCCAAATAACAGAACAGCTCAGGAAATTCTGACTTGCCTGTGCAAAAATTATTGGTGAAAATGACCAAATTAAAAAAATGCTTCAAAACAGTGGGCTTCAAACGCTGTTAAGTTCTCACCCAAGATTTACTTGTTTATCTCACAAAATGTTGCGCAGACGGAATAAAGACATAAATAAATTAGTCTTTTGAACTGCAAGTGAACACTTAGTGAATCACTCTCCTAAAGGAACACATAGTTTAGTAGATACATGGGAGAAGAGATAAGCAATACCTGTGCAAAATACAGAAGACAAAGGAGCTACTGAAATAATGCTGTGAGGAAAAACAGCCACTGTGTTCATTCTATGATTTGTTCTGAAAGACAAAGTATATATTCAAGCCAATTTTCTCATTATCTAAGGCAAGACACACTTGCAATTTGTACTGTGCTTGTAATGACATTTCTTTGACTTTCTAACTCTCTTAAGGCTTTTACAAACTAAACAAGCAAAACCCAAATCTTAGTCTTTCGATATACCAAATAATATTGGCACAGTTTTCAGATGGTATGAATCTTCATGACTTTTTTTGTCCCCACAATGAGTGAAATACATTAGTGTTAGCAGTGACAGTATCTCTTCCTTTCAAACACCGCTTCAGTTTACCATGGCTCCTCTCCTACTTGCATACAGCCCCGAGGCTTGTTTTGGTCCCACAAGTCCAACTCATACTGCAGCACACTGCAGTGTTAAAGACAAAACCTTCAGCAGATCACACTTAGGGCCAATCAAGGGAAGAAAAATAAGAGAAGAAGTCAGCTGTAATCTAGGAACCTTGGTTTATTGTAATTCCCAGCACCATATTATCCTGGGGCAATGGCAAGACTACATTTCTTTCACGGTTTTAGTATCAGCCTAAATCCAGATACATAAACAACAGTTTTATTAATAATTGCCTCTTTTGCTGCTCTTGTTTCTGCTTTTCTTAATTCCCTTATCAATCCCATACTAATCAAAGTTCAAATTGATTTACTGTAATGTAATAATTGTCTGTGAGCATTCAACCCAGAAATTAGACAGGCAAATCTATGCACACACACTTGTGACTGAATACAAAATACATATTTTACAGAGAATTTTACACGACCCCCCC
>VUQI01062169.1:17572-32157 GCA_015106735.1 Paratilapia polleni
CAATAACTCTTGGAAATTAGATTGAAATTAGCCTACACAACCATTCTTCAAGGGTAATGGTAGGCTTGTTTAACTTAACCATATGCAATTAAAAATGGGCGTTCTTTGTTTTTTGTAAAGGCCTAAATCAGAGTAGTTACTTACTATTTAAGCAATGTTATTTTTCTCTACACTTTTCTCTACACTTTACGCAACAACACTTGTTCAAACTCTCTGAGCTAAGTAGTGCCTCACACTGTCAAAGGTTGTTAAAATAACCACGCAACTTCAGTGATTTGATTTCCGCTAGCTGAGCATTATATTGCCTGGTGGTAATACAGAGCAATCAGGCTAAACCTGTATAAGAAAAATCCGGAGGGAAGAAACACGCCCACAGAAAATGTCATCTCTACTTTGTGTTGACAACCTCAGATCTCTCAGTTCATTCACAGAGTTTACTCTTCTTTCATTTATTCACATTTTAGGCTTGACAGGAATGACAGACTGTTTGACACTGCAAAAAGAAATTTAAAACGCCATTTTACATTTTACACTGAGAAATTTCCTCTACTTTGGCACAATTAATATTCGTAGTAAGCCTGCAGCTACCATTTATGTTTCTGATTGCAGACTGATTTTCTGTTGATTGACTAATTGGCTAATCTACTAGCCAATTTGTTGAAGCTCTAATGTGAAGTCACTGCAAAAAATAATTAATTATGGCTAAAAGCAACAGATAGCCAGTGGACCTCAATACTACATACATGTTGCATGCATGTACTGATGCAAACACACATAAAAGCAAGTTGACAGCTATACAGCATCCTTGAAGGCACACCCACATATCAGCTACGAGCCCATCTCCAGTAGGAAGTCTACCCCACTGATCTCTATCCTCCCTTCCTCCGCTTTAATGACAAGCAAAAGCTTACATTATGTTCACTCTGAAGCTTTGCATGAGCTTTTCCTTGGCTTTAACACCCCATCAACATACAAGTTTGCTTACGCCATGCTGCCTTGACCTCCTGTCCCAAAACAATAACTAAGCGATCCTTTCTGTATTACAGACCTAAGGCACATAAGCTTGAACAGAGGATGAACTGAGTGGGATTTAAGGCAGAACACAGATAAACAAGCTGCCCTGACCTGCAGTGTTGCTTAGCAGTTAGTGTTAAGAAAAAAACAAATGCTTTATTTATTTAATGCTTTATTCCACTAATTCTGTTCAAGTTTTATGCTGCCATATAGTAACAGCATAATGACAAAGCAGTACTGTGAGCACTGAAGCAAAAACTTGTGTTGTTGTTGTTTTTAAATTCATTATCCATTCAGTTCAAACCCACTTCTCTCTCATTAGTATTCCTCAGCTAACTCACGTCGACCGAGGCTGAGAGGTCAGCACAGACAGCTCCAATTTCACCATGTAAGACCAAACCAACATAGTGTTTTCCAGTTTTTTGCTTAACTACAGAAGCCCTCTTCTGACCTTTAAAATGCCTCCTGAACCAAAATCAGAAGGTACATGAAATTCTCTGATGCAGTGTTTCAGCAATTAGTTTATTGCAGTGTAATACATGTGTCTAGAGATGCACAGTCCTTTAGAGAAACTTTGTCTATACTAAATGCCCTAAATGTTTGCTTTTTATGTTATATTGTTAAAGATACCTGTGAAAAAATGTATTAAAATTTCACACAATTTTTGATATTGCTTTTAAGCACCTCATTGTAGAAAGCAACAAACAAACAGAAAGCAGTATGGTTTTCTCACCTATTTAGTGTAAGCTGCAGCCTTACAAGTCAGTCTAAAATTGTCAGTAACAGGTTAACCCCAGAACCAAAACAAAACAGAAGATTGGAATATGCTATTACCCCCAAAATGATCAGCAGATTTTTAAATATACAGACTAACACTATGCAGCATTACTTACCTTCATTCCCAGTTTCCCACTGACGTGAGCATCATTTGCTTGAAGTATTTGGTTGGCTCAGTGTTAGTGTGTATTGTCTAGAAGGGTGTGTACCTTTCAAGTCTGCAGTGCTGCATTCACAATGAGATACCAACATTTTATTGTCAACTGACTTCTGGTTCTTTTTTAGCTGCTTATCTCTAAAAATACTGAAATCCATTTGTGAATGCTTGCAGTTCTCCAATATACAAATCCCAGTTTCCTTCCGATCACTGAGCACACCAGCGTGCATAAAGTACAACAGATAACAGCAAGGATTATATCCACGACTGCGGTCCTTAATTAAAATAGATGTTTGTGTTTTGCGTTGTCCTTTGATGTATGTGTGTGGATTATATAAAGCAACATCCAAAATAAACCGTCAGTGTACTGTAAATTGACAACAAAAGAATAGGCACAACAACATAACTGAGGCTCAGGAGTATTACCAAAATACCAACACGCTTGTGACTACAGTCTTTTAGGCAAGTGGCACAGCTGCACAGACCCAGACTTGTTGACTCCTGTCCTGTTTTTCATTCAAATGTTATTCTAAAACGTTGCAATGTATCATGGGAAAACAAAAGCCAAGACGGTAACTCGCTACCAACAACAACAACAAAATTATTGATGAGTGTTATAGATTATAGATGGCTCAGAATGGGCCTGTTGTGAGATACAAAACTGTGTATTATGCATGAGTAGAAGAAACTCCAGTGAAGAAAACTCCTGGTGATTTTCCTTTGGTTTCCTTTGGGCTAAAACACTAAACTTTTGGTTAGTTTAAAACCTTACAGAATCATATATGAATGTTGTGTTATTTTTTTATTAACTAATTCATTATTACACACAAGTGAATAAAATACTAGAAAATAAATGACTTTTAAAAAACGTTTTGACTCCACCCTATCTGTGCACTTAGCGCTTAATAATTTCACCTGCAAACACTTTTGTTCCTATACATACACTCACCAGCCACTTCACTAGGTACACTTGTTCAACTGCTCGTTAATGAAAATATCTAATCAGCCAATCACATGGCAGCAACTCAAAGCCTTTAGACATGCAGACAAGGTCAAGACGACCTGCTGAAGTTCAAACTGAGCATCAGAATGGGGAAGAAAGGTGATTTAAGTGACTTTGAATGTGACATGGTTGTTGGTGCCAGATGGGTTGGTCTGAGTATTTCAGAAACTGTTGATATGCTGGGATTTTCCCACACAACCATTTCTAGGGTTTACAGAGAATGGTCCGAAAAAGGTAGGAAGGCAACAGTAACTCAAATAACCACTCGTTATAACCAAGGTATGAAGAAGAGCATCTCTGAACACACAACTCAGAAGACAGCAGAAGACGTCACCAGGTGCCACTCTTGTCAGCTAAGAACAGGAAACTGAGGCAACAATTCACACGAGCTCACATGGGAAAAACGTTACGTGGTCTGATGAGTCTCTATTTCTGCTGTGACATTCAGATGGTAGTGTCAGAATTTGGCGTAAACAACATGAAAGCATGGATCCATCCTGCCTTGTATCAATGGTTCAGGCTGGTGGTGGTGTAATGGTGTGGGGGATATTTTCTTGGCACACCTTAGCCCCCTTAGTACCACTAAGAATCATTTAAACCTCAAACCCTACCTGAGTATTGTTGCTGACCATGTCCGTCCCTTTCTGACCACAGTGTACCCATCTTCTGATGGCTGCTTCCAGCAGGATAACACACCATGTCACAAAGCTCAAATCATCTCAGACTGGTTTCTTGAACATGACAATGAGTTCACTGTACTCAAATGGCCTCCACAATCAATCCAATAGAGCATCTTTGGGATGTAGCGGAACAGGAGATTCACACCATGCAGCTGACCAATCTGCAGCAACTGTGTGATGCTGTCATGCCAATAGCGACCAAAAACTCTGAGGAATGTTTCCAGCACTTTGATGAATCTATGCCACAAAGAATTAAGGCAGTTCTAAAGGTATAGGGGGTCCAACCTGGTACGAGCAAGGTGTACCTAATAAACTGTCCAGTGAGTGTAATTTATATTACACATACAGAACAGGCCCAGAAATAGAAAGCTTCTCAATGGGCTCTTTTTGACCTACATTATAACATAAAGGGGAGTGATGAATCTGGTTCTTATGTGTTAGGTTCTGGGGCATTTTGAGAGTATTTCAATTCTTTTTCAGGTCTTTGCAAACAATCTGGGAGACACTAAGTTAATCTGAAACTCAGCCAAAAAGCAACATGCAAACAAATTAATGTAATCTTATTCAATCTAATGTTGTGATAAACTACACAGGTGAAACTTTGAATTGTTAGGCAAACTGAGACACATTTCTTGATTTTAACTAAGAATTTTCAGTTCACCAAAGACCATCTACAACAAATCAGTAATTTTTATTAGAGCAGATGCTCATTAAAATCGATATATTGGCCGATATTAGCTATTTGCCAATATATAAAGTAAAGAGGAGACGGGAGAAACACCCTTCAGCCATGTTGTGAGTTTTCATTCTGCCTAGTCTGTCCACCAGAGGGCACTCTGCAACTTCTCTGTTGGCAACACAGTGGTTTGGAAAGCCACAAACACAACGACCAGCTGAAATGAGCAGTAGGGCAGAGCTTAAACGAGTTATTCATGACTTGTTGTGACTATAAATCAAGCTTATTTTTAAACTGCATTGTCATATTATCTTAGTAAGGACTCATAAGTAACTAGACATAACAAATGTTAGGAAAATCTGTTTATGTTTTGTGTCTGAAAGAAAAAAAAACATCAGCCGATATATCGGATTTCTTTAATGTTTATGGGTCAAAATCTAAGCGTACTGTTCATCAGGATTAAGCACAACTGTCAACACTGAGTCAAGCATCTGCTTGAGTTGCTAGTACTGCTGATCTCACTGAGAATAAACACGTCTGATGATCAAGTATGAGGGGAAAAAATCCTTTGTAAGTAAACCTGCCAGCTTATCGGCCCCCATTTTTATGAAAAGGTTTCAGAGTGAAATATTTTGTTTTTCCTCCCTCAATACAGCTCTCTGTCTTTCTCTCTCTCTCTCTCCTCTTCCACTTTTTCTTGTTATTTTTTGTCTGCATGCTCCCTTTTTCATGCTCTTCTCCCAGAGCAAGTCTGACAGTACAGATAAAACAACCATTTGGTTACGTTCCTTCAGCTTTATCATACAAATGATGAACAACAATCCATGCTGTCTATCAATAAACATGCATGGCTAAAGAAATAATGGCCCAGAGGCTAGTACTGTACTCCAAAGCAATACAGATTCAGCCTGACTCACATTCATCACGCTTGAATAACAACACCAGGTTGCATTATGAAAAAAAACAAAAACCCAAAACCATTTACCTCTGCTTCTTCTAGACAACAGTGCTTTATGGAATAGCTGCAAAGAAAAGAAATTTACTCAATGTGAATTTGTCTGCACACTGCAACAGTGAAAGCAGCAGGTGAGGCTCTCTGCACATCTAAATGCTAATGTCATGCTGCTCTTCAAACAATAGCAGTAGTTAATGAGCTGGCTTGGTGAATGCATCTAAGGTCTAAGTGATGACATAAGTGACAGCATACTGAGGGACAGAGCTCATCTTATGACTCACAACGCAACAGGACCAAATTTAAAATGGGTACATGGAGGTCACACACTAGTACTAATCAAGGCCAAACATTTGTTCTACTGTAATTCTTCCTTTTCTGATTACATCTTCTACACATTTAATACCTACATCTTCCCATTTTGTCTGTACGAATCTCAGTAGTTATTCAAAATAACGGAAATCTTGAACACGGGGTGAAAGGATAGACTAAAGTGATAATTGTTGACATCCACCATCATCTGCCATATTCTTTATAGGAAGAGCATGCAATTATGCACATCTCAAGCCACCACACGGTGTATTTCTAATTCAAATTCTTGCTAGCGTGCTGATATTTTTTTTATCAACTGTCATTTTCAGTGCACAAGACTTAGTATGAGATGTAGGGTTAGAAGCTTGACAAGTGATGATTTCCAGTGTACAAAGAACAAAGACCTACAAACTCCACGTTAGGAGAGAGGTGAGATGGCAGATGGCCCAATCACACAGCCTCCAATAAGAAGACCAGAGTTTTGAGTCCTCTTCATCTTCACTTTGAGTTTCATTTTTAACTTTACAGTTTCTGTTCTGTTTGGTTAGGCTACAGGTATAAGATTATGTTGTTACGTTGGTTTAGACAACAAAACTGTTTAGTTTGGTTTAGAGGAAAAAGTAATGGCTTTGGATTAAAATACAGGTGTTCACAGTTTTTAACACAAGTTAAAAGGCAAACTTCTCCCATCTGCAAAATGCCTCTCTGACCTTTCCTTGGTTACTCGTCCTTGGTTACCACAGTTATGCATCCTGCAGCAGCGACGGCACCAGCAGGGTACATTTGCCTTTGAAAAATGACTAAAGGGGTTAACCAGTGCATTACAATGTGAAGGCTTTGAGTCCTGACTAAGGGTCAGTATGTGATGACTTGGGATTGAGAACAGGTTGCAGAGACATGCTGAGAACCAGTGATGAGCAATCATTATGTAGGAAAATCATGTGTATTTGTAGAAAACATGTTTTTAATCAGTTACATTATCAACATAGCTATCACACTGAAACAGTCAAGGTCAATGCTAAAGGTATAACCAGAAAATTGCTACATAGGGGATAACGCTAGAAACTTCCTGTAGGTGTTCACAAGATCCAGAATGATTGGTCTTAGCCCAAAAATGTAATGTTTATAAAGTAAGGAAACAATTTTCATTACAATTTCTATTTCGGCAGTCAAGACAATGATATACTTTTTTTGATTTTGTTTTTTACTGGTTTACAATTGCAGTAAAACACCTTTTTGTAAGTATTTATAACATTATTCATCATGTGACAGCAGTCCCAACCACCACAACCAGCTGCTTCTTATACGCATGCAAGTTTTCATTTTGATTTACCTACACTCTTATGCGAGAATTTAATGGGCAAAATTGTGTTCCACGTAACAAAATGAGAGTATTTTAGTATTGTTTCATTTTTATTATGACATAATCAATACTTATATTGGCAAAACCAAAATAAAATGTTGGATTTCTTTGTCTAGAAGCAGGTGTAAATGATCCTGCAGATTGTCCTTTCAGCATTGGCGTGTCTTCACTCTATCTATGAGCAATCTGTTGTCTTGGCACCCTGGACCACTGCTCTGCAGCTATATTTATGCTTTTTATGTTTCATATTCTCACACCTTGTTGTCCTGTACCACAAAAGTCACACATCGATTGAGTTCTATATTGATGACATACTGAAGATACAGTAAGCCTCAGAGCTTACTGTATCTGAATAATGGCTGAATAATCTCATATCAGAACTTTTATCCTTTCTTGCTTCTTTTCTGTGTGTACCCACCAGTTTACTTATTAAGCTCAGTTCACATGTAATGGGTGGATTTAATCAACATGGCTTCTTGTCTCTGAAGGCACTTTTTTTTTAGTCTGGCCCAGATAATCTTATCATAGGATATCAAATACCACTCTCTAAAATAACTCTACAAGACAAGACAATGGCATATCTCATTATCAAATTGTAGCTACAGGTAGTGAACATTAAGTTAATAAACCTGCCAGTCAAAACTGTAGTCTATTTTCAGACAGCGTACTTTAATTACAGATCTCAGCTGTATCTTTGAATTTTGTTTAATACGTTATCACCTAAAAATGTTCAAAGCAAAATAGTCAAGAAGGTATTTGGAAGAATTTGGATTTGAAAATCAAATTTCATGAAATGCTACTGAAACCTCTACCCTATCCTCAAACTGTAGCCTTATCTCCATTTGAATAAAGAAAGGTGAATTCAAACAGGGGATTTGCAAAAAGTAAAAAAGGTCAGGGGAGAGTTAATACAGAGTTAATCATTTACAGGTACATTTAGCAGATGTTTAAGTTGCACTGACCTCAATCACAGAGGGCACAACTGTAAAAGGAAAGCAGATAGTTTGAATTCAAGCAGATCCAGTTAACGAATAAAACTGTTTCAATGCTCTTTCTCTGTCTCTCTCGCTCTCTCCGGGTGCTGCCTCAGAGCCATTCTTTATTGCCACCCATGATTAATGCAGCTATGAATGGGTTTCTCTTTCAGCGAGCACTGTGGGAGAACGGTTTCTTTCGTTCTTTCTTTCTTTCTTTGCCATTTTGCTTTCTTCCCAATGTGACCTGATTTAGTCACAGAGTGTGAAACTGATTTGGACTCATTTGCATGCTAATTCCATAAAGAGAGGTGAAATGATGTTTAAGTATCACCTCACTGATTCTAGGAGACACTGTCGCATTGGGAAGAAATAATGTGCAGTATAAACTATATAATTCACAGACTCATTGTTCAGAAATTTAACCAGGGAATCATATGAAGGGACACACTCTTAAGTACCACATTTCCACAGTGATGTGCAAAAAGGAGGTCATTCATTTACTGTAAAGGTAAAACTCTTGCACTGTTGGTTGCCACTTATTGCCTGTTGCCTGGAGAACATGTACTTTTTAATCCTGGTATTAGTGTAGCCTGAGTCATCATTGTTTTCTCATAAAGTCCCCTCTTTCATGTACACATCATGTTTTGAAAGGGAAGTTTTTCTTTTGATCAGTTCATGAAAAGGTTTGAATTGATTACATGTAGCATTTTATTCTGTTTGGGCTTTTAACTCAGTTCTAATCCATGAATATGTAGGCAGTAATTCTGTCTGGAGCCAATCTCCCAATTTAGTTAAGAATCCTCTGTTTCATCTCATCAACATCCCTTCATATTAATTTTAAGACGAATGAATTATGAAGCAAATTAGTTATTAAACTAGAAATGTCCTGATTAGACAGTACATCTGTGTAGCAGACACTACCTGTCTGCTCTGAAGACAAGACTGTGAGCTCGAGACAATGTGCTCTTGCTCTTCACACTTCATTCAGCACAGTGTCATTTTGAAAACACAGGAACGTGTAAACAACACATCCTGCTGGCCTGCAACATTTCTCGCCAACTTTCATGCCTCAACTTGTCAGTCACCTCTTTGAAATTGATTACTTGTAGGTGTTGGCCACTAATGCACTGAAGAATGTCAAGGGAGTGAAGACAAGTTTCATGCATCCAGGAGACTCTGGATTTCACAAACGAACAAGAGAAGCAGCACAGAAGTCTGTCGCTGACAAGAAAGATAACACATAGAGCCAACTGCTGATGCAAGTTGGTGATTTTCTTTGTCTTTGTCTTTAAAGACAAAGTATGGTAAACTTTGCACGCTGTCTATACACCAACTGAAGCGTCGCACAGCTCCCGAGGTTCAAACAACAGTTCAAAGACAGGCTCATACTTTAAGAACTGTCACAAACTATGAAATAAACATTTCCCTAACAGTGCTGCGTTAACCATGCCTGACTGATCCACAGAATGTGACCTGGATTTCTGCAAGCTCTACCTGTTAGCAAAGAGCAATAACAGTGATCCCCGAGTCGAAGGCTAGCATTTAATCGAGGATAATGCTCAGTCAGGCCACTTCAGACTGTGTTGTAAAGGGTGCAATGATGATAGCATTGTCTCCAAAACCAAAGTAGTCTGGACTTTAAAAAGATGTATGACAGAGGCAGAGACACAGACCACACTTTCAAGGAAAAAATGAAATTGAATAAGACACTGCTGTCAAAACAACTGAAGTAACACTGATATGGCTGTCATATTCATGTGTGTGATACTAAAACCGTGTCAAGAGCTGGACAACAAGGCCTGACCTAACTCGACCCAACACCTTCAGGATATTCATGGTTTATTTAGAGACATCTGACTGTATATGTTACACAGGCTGGCATTTTGTAAGGTTAAGACAGAGAGAATTGCATCCTTGATCAGCTATTAATTAGAGCCACAATAACTGTCATAATTTCATATTGCTCAGGCTTTAAAAAATATGAATCTATTGTGCCATCCATGCAATATGCCATTATAACTTGATACAAATTTTTTTAGAAAAATACAACTTTGTAGATGATTGTCAAATTGAATATGTCACAAGGCTATCTTGGGAGCAGCATTATCATCAATGTGTGATGGTGAGTCACTTCTTGTCTCCTCAAAGTTTTGATGCTGTAATCAAGCCCACAAATGAACCAGAAAACCATTTCCCCTTGTGACAAACACTGAATTGTGATTAGTCTACAAACTTAAAAAAACAGCTGCTGCAAGCTGAAAAGCACAAGATCGAAGTCTTTACTGTGCAAACAGAACAGCCAGTGAAGCTGTGCAGGGGAAAATGATGAACACTATGTTACTTCTGGACACTACTTTTTCATATTACCTTTAGGAAACACAACCAGTAGGAACAGAGGGGTTCAGCGTATTTAAAATAATTACATGTAGATGTGCTTCTGTCAGCTCTTATTTTCTAATATGTTTTCTTGATATTGACCACTCTAGCTGGCCCATATTTCAATCTCATTGAAGCCTAATACAGTAGACTGCAAAATAAAACAATATTGCAATTAAACAGCACATATCTGTACCAAGGCTGTGCTGTCCTCTAAATGTAACATTTAAATAGCTTAAATATTTAGACTTATTTTTAATCTCCATCCAAATCGAAATCTGAGTCAGCGAAGACAGTGTGATGAGCAATCCGGCTGATTTCTCGTGGAAAAAAACCCCCAATTACGCCTCACAAAAATTCACAAAATGAGCACGACCTTTTAACACTGCAACTCTTAATGATGCCGTGTAATGAGTTAAAATTACATACTAGAACCCATGAACATGGTCAGTCAGTTAGGAACTTTGTTATGTAGTACACAAATACTCTGGTTCACATGAGATAGCAGGACAGATAAAGCCCACGTTCTGCTTTAGAAAAGAGGGGTGTATGGTGCTAATGTGGCTCAACACAAAACTGACACCAAGGACACTGGTTTGTGTCCTGTGTTGAACCATTATTTCTTTCTTTTTGTTCTTTTTTTTCGAAGTTATTACTTTGGATTTCAGTTGCTGCTTGTGTAGGTTAGGCACCAATATTACTTAATCTTTTTAAGGGGGTTAACACAACCAAAGTTTGCACAGGCTGCCCCTTGAAGCTGTGCATGTAAAATCCATGTCTTTTATCCAAGACAAAAGGGGAGAAACATGTTGCTTTCTGTGGTGCCAGTGCTTATTAACCCATTGCCCATTAAGTGCCACCACCAAATAATGTGCTGTTAAGAGGTCATGTTTCTTTATTTGAGAAGGAACTGTACAAAAAATAAAGCGAGCCAGACTCTTGGCTGCTCATTTTAAATTCATATATGTTTTATCCCTGCGTTGCACATCTCCGTGCTTGTGAAGCTGAGCAGGAGAGCGACTGACTCTACTGATGATGCCATCTGGAAATAAACCCTCCATAGATGGTGAATAATGGAACAACTCATACCGGCAGGAGAATATGACAGTAGAGCAGTGATCTCAAACGCTTTCAATGCTCAAACTACTTCCTGCCACTAGGCGTTTCTCTGACAAACAATACCAAAAGATGCAATTTGATGGTGTTGTGAAGTAGTGTGGGATCACGGAAGTTTTGTTATACAACTAATGTAGTGATAATTGATAGCTTAACATTAGATGAGTGGACTATTCATACAGTTACATGGCAGATTCAAGCGCGGGGTAGCCAAGTGGTGTTATCGATGGTCAAAACAATCACACTAAAAGGAACTACATGAACATTATAAATGTTATTGTAACATTATTACCATGTTTCCCTAGAGGTGATAAAAGGGATATGACTTCACCGACGGCCAACCAAAATAAGATATCCATTACACTGAAATAAATATAGAAATTTCTATGGGTTTGAACATTATTGAAATCATTTGATATTGTAAATATATGCAGTTTGTAGTACTGTGCAAAAGTCTTCAGCTACCTATCATTTCTTTATATTTTGCTATGAAAATGGGAAATAAATGCAGCGATTTATTGAAACATGTGCAAACGTACATGAAAATACAGCACATAAGGCAAAACACAGTTTTTACACTTTTTTGCTCAAGATCACTTTAAAAAGAATTACAAGAAAGTCTGGCTCCTTGGAAGAAAAATATAAAGAAATGAGGGGTGGCTCAAGACTTTTGTAGTAGTGTATCTAGTCAACACTGCCATCACTAATGAAAATATTTATATCAAACGCGGTAGTCCAAAACCTGGCCTTGCGACAGACTGGCGACCAGGGTGTGTGACGGCTGGGACAGGTTCCAGCCTCCCCGTGACCCTAAATTAGATAAGCGGTTAAGAAAATGGATGGGTGGATGGCAGTCCAAAACCAAAACAGAATAAATTATGCTTTGGCATAAAGAGGCAAGACATTCACCCTTTTGGTCAGTTTCTCTGTTTTGAATGTAAGTTATATTCATTTAAATTAATTTCCAAGGGGATTAAGACTGATCTGTAAATTATATCTGGCTTATCAGTAGTTTCTCAGCACCTCTCTGTTTGCTAGTTAACACAGGCACAGTGTGGCTCGAGTTGAAGCTTATCTTCTTCCTGCTAAATCCTGTGTTGGAAATTTACGTCCCCTAATTATTCACACAAAAAGCATGTAACAACACTACAGCACCGCATCATACTGAAGGCCCATCATAAATCAGGATTTCATTTTAATGGTACGTGCAAGTTAACACCCACCTTGTATATGCTGTATTTCTATAGGTTTTATGTTGGAATATTTTGCTCAAGAGCATGACAATCTGTTATTGTACCGCTGTTTACACTAACATATGAACATAGTACAAACTGTAAACATTTTGCATGTGAAATCCATAGCTTACAAAGCCAAGCTTTTAAGACGATATTATGTAATGGATAATGAAATTCCCCTAAGGCACTGCCATCCACAATGCAAGGGCAGACTCATTTATGCTGTTGTGTGTCTAAACCGAGCAACCTGATTTCCAAATACTCATTATCTTTCATTATTTCCGCAACAGGGCTAGAGGTCATTGCCCTCTTCTGGCCTTGCCCCAGAGTCCAATCTGGTATCCTGCGACTGCAGCCTTGAACAGGATCCCAGCAGGCTGCAGAAAAGGTGTCGTTCATTGGAGGTGCTACACAGAAAACGATCCCTGCCCTGAGACAAAGCAGGGGTGGTGGCGGTGGAAGAGCTATGCATAGGAGGACACTGTAGAGAAAGCGCAGACGCACAGGAAAAGGTGGAAGGTGAGGCGGGGAGGGAAATAACGATGAAAACCTGACATCTCTGCTCGAAACATGGCAGCCAGTTCACATGCTGTGTGCATCCTTATGAGTATCTGTCATGGCTCTCCAGGGGCCCTTTACGTCCTCTAATAGCCATACATTACTCTCCTCTATCTGCCCTCATCCTCTACAGTCCTGTTCATCACTCTCGTTCTGAGCTGCAACACAGCCATTGTTCTTCTCTTTCCGTCTGTTGCACACTCCCAACTGAACTCCATCTTTAACCTCTCTGTTTGTATCAGTTTTACAGATTTTCCCTCTTTTTCCTCTGTCTGCACACAAACAAAATGCCAAAATTAGTGAATCAGTTATAAAGGATTTAGTTATGATAAATACTATAATTTTTTTTTGGCAAAGTGGGGGATACGTGGTTGGGGGTTGCTTGTTTTTAATCCTACTATCCAAATGTTTGTTTGTTTTTTACTTTATTTTATGTTTATAGATTATAAATGTAATCTTATCATGTTATATAGATCCAATGATTAAAGGATGCCTCCCCTGATTGTATCATGGTGATTCACTATAAAATAGTGAATGGCTGTATCATAGCAAATCCTTTAAGGTTTACATAACCGTTAATAACATTATGGAGCTTAAAATATATTCAACCGTGGGCTGGCATCCACATTGCCACTGCTGCTGTCGGAGAAAACCAACAAAATAAAAGTTGCACTGTAAACAGCTAAAAGGGATGTCATACAAGTGGATGCTGGCCACAGTGAAACTCATTCTGCATGACTGGATGAGGGTAGATGCTGTATGATACAAAGCAGACCCTGTGAGGCTGTCCCCTGCTCCCTCTGAACACAATGGACAGCCAGACACAATGCCTGTCAGCAACTGTCCTCCCCTGTGGCTGGGACTGCATGATACACAAATCTAATACTAAACATAGGCTTCAAATGCTTTCAATGCTTACACAGTCTTAACTTGATTTCAAGAAAAGGGGTATTAAGTAGAAGGTGTAGGGGACTGGGGTACCTTACTGTTTTTAACTTTACTTCCTTAAGCCAATATCTCATTGAATTACCAGACATGTATGGGGAAATGGGATGGCTGGGGTATATTTTTAAGAAAATGAGCACACATCATGGTTAAATGGGCCATTTCCACAAAGAGAACTCGTAGTCTGCACACGCCTGAGGTTCCCCCTTAAATACAACGATGTTGAAAAAGATGTGGACCATTAAGGACATTTAAAATTTAATGACCTTCCCATCTCATGAAAAACTAAAGGCCTATTCGCAATATAACTATAATCGATAATTTTAGGCGTAGACTAGGCTGCGCCTGGATGAATCACCGAGAATAGTAGCAGCAGGTCTGAGCAGACTTCCAAACGCAGCAGCTCCAACCTTTCAGCTGAGTTGCCCATGAAAAGCAGCAACA
>VUQI01062169.1:32645-77569 GCA_015106735.1 Paratilapia polleni
TTGTTTTGGGGGGAAAAAAAAAAAAAAAAAAAAAACGCTCACGAGAGCCAGCTACCCCACCCGAGCAGCAGCGCGAGCAGCAGCGCGAGCGACACCGTTACTTACTTAGACAAAGAGTGGTCCGTTACTCAGTTAGCTATACACAGTGTAGCCTACAGTGTATAACTACTAGAAAAATATGGAAATAATTTAACAAGCAAACCAGTCATTCACCCACCTATACTGAAGGTATATTCACTGCGCAATGTTGCCTCTCAAAGCTGATTAATTTCTTAACTTTTTTGATGGCACAAAAACAGAAATGGTTTATTAATGTACACAGAAAGAATGTACACAACACATGTTGTGGAAAATAATACAATTTCCAGTTTTTACAGTTTTCAAAAAAAAAAAAAAGTTGGTTCTCTGTGTAAAACGTGTAAAAACAGAATGCAATATTTTGCTAAATGTTTGGGTGCTTGTTTGTTTTTACAGCATAGCTGTTAAATGGTACTATTTGTTTTTTACCTTTATCATTATAAAGGACATAAGTATAACCACTATAACAGATAATATAAGGCCTTTAAAAACCTTGGAGGGCCTTTAAAGGCAGAAATCAGAAAGGAATCAGACACCGGGTGTATTTTTAACTGTTATCTATGCTACAAGTTTATATTATTATTTCTTCAGTAAAAAAGCAACTGTACAAAAACCTTATTCTGTATTTATGGGGTAATTGCACTTAATGAATCTCTTATTAACTGTATCATCCACAATTGATCCATCTTGTACTTTATTGAGGTGAGATAAAAATTTGCGTTTGTGTTTTCATAGCAATTATAGAAAAGCAGTAAGTTAAGTAACATAAGAAGGCAGCGTTCCTCTAAAAGCCTCAGGTTTCAGACGGAGGGCAACACTGCCACCGAGTGGCCACGTCTGTACATTACAATTGAATCGCTCACTAATATAGCAAAAACAGAAGGGTGTAAAGGCTGAAATCCATAAATAATACCACAGAGAAGCAGACTTGAATACCTTTAAGAATATAGTGATGTTTTTTACTGCTGCATTGTGTTTGTGTGTTATTCTACACTGGAATTAAATGAATATGGGATTTCTCAGCACTATCATTGATGAATGTGGTAAGATGGGGTAACAACAGCCTGGACAGCAACGGCATGGTAAAATCACATGACAAATCAACATCAGCATTGTGAATTTGTGCTGTTTAAAACAGTGTTTTCAATAACTCAGACACTAAAAGGTTTTTCATACAGTTTTATTGTAAGTCAGTGTGTTTCATGCTCAATATTTATTAGGAAGACCCTCTGGCCTGTAACGGTTGGGATCTCCTCCCTCTCGTCCCCAACGGTTTGCCTCCTGATCAGCTTCAGAGTCCCCAGCACCATGACCTATTCTTTCCTGTCCCCACTCCCTGACATCACTAAAATGGAAAACAGACAGTGAATCCACTTTGCTTCAGTAAGTACTTTTCAAAACCTAGTTGAAATAGCTTTAAAAGGCCCAACATCAGAAACTTTAAAAATCAGAGGAGCAGAATTAGCAGACTTAAAAAAAAGAATGATTAATTAATTCAAAATATAAATTAATCTCAGTGACAGCAGACCTTCTTTGCTTCTTACCTGATAACCTCAGCAGCCCATTTGCCTCCTGCTCCTCTCTGTGCAGCATCATAGTTTCCTCTGGCATGAAAGTATTTGTCTGAGTTTTTCCAGTTGGCCTCCCTCATATCCAAGTAGGCTCGCCCCATATCATAAGCCCCTGATCAGAAACCACAGACAAACGACAGTATTGGTAAATAAATAAATAAAGACAGTATTCACACGGAAAATATCAAAATCATAGAAATATGACATGAAATATTCTTGTAAAAACTTAAAAAGGCCATATTTCTAACCTTGAGCAGCTTCAACGGGGAAATGGTACCACTGGGCATTGGTTTCCACGATTAGAATCAGAACGATTCCACCCAGAAGCAACTTCATGGTTACAGAAGTCTAAAAGGAAAGAAAAGACAGATACAAAAACACTGTAACGTGTAACACATCAATAAAAAGCAAAAACTCCATACATATGCAGCTACATAATTTCTTCTGAACTTACTTTTTTTTTGGTTGTTGTTTTTACAGTGTTTAGAGTAAGTCTTTAGTGACTGCCGAATATCCTACTACCAAGAAGTGTGCTGGACTTATATTCTGTTCTGAAGAAGCAATGTCATAGGATTAATAAATAATGGAAAGTTTTGGTCCTTTTAATGCACGCTCAGCGATATGACAGTTCAGCCAAGCACACCAGGGACATTCCCCAGTTGTGCAACTGCAGGTATTGAAAGCCAGGGTCAAACATCAAGCTTCATGGAAACAAAAATCTATATTTTTTCTAAGTCTTTATAGGTCATTAAACTTGCATCTTTACTTTTATTAATTTATATGCTTCAGAACATGGGAGACTTTTTCAGTAAAATTCCCACAAAACATAAAATGTTGCACTGGTTTATCTGTTACATTATATTGGAATTAAAAGTAGAACTATTTTTCCAAACTTAGTTTGAAATTGCTGTCAAAGGCTGGCAGAAACTATAAAAAAAAAAGTAATAAATGAATGATTAGTTAATTATAAATATAAAATAATCTTAAAGTAATTCCACAATTTCTCTGCATCTCTCTGTGCAGCCTCATAATTTCCTTTGAAAGTGTTTCCATTTGACCTTCCTCATATCATTGTAGCTCCTGATCAGAAGGACAGAAGGACAACCAACAGTATTTGGTAAAAAATAAATAAATAAAATAATGAGAGTTCTGAAGTGGAAATATGACAGATATTCTCTTAAAGACTTTAAAAGACCATATTTCTAACCTTGAGCAGTTTCAACAGAAAATGGTATCACTGAACATTAGTTTTCAGAACTACAATAAAAACTGTTTCTGCCAGAAGAGCCTTCATGGCTACAGATGTCTAAAAGGAAAAAGAAAAATGCTGTTACACATAGTTCATAATTACTTTTTAAAAAATGTGCACATATTTATGTTTGTCTTATTGTAAATTGAAATCTTATTAAATCTGGTTACAGATGTGTTCTTCTTGTTATAAAACTGAGGTCTTAAAACGGTGCAGAGTTTAGAGTTAATCTATAGAGCTCATTGAATAACTTGTCTGTGAGAACTCTACTATCCTTATTCTGTTCAGAAACAAGTGGGGCCAGCGAAATTAAAGTTCAGCCAAACACACCAGGGACATTCCTCAGTTGTGCAACTGCATCTGTTAAAAGCCAAAGTCGAACGTCAAGCTTCATGTAAACAAAAAGATTTTTCTTTGGCTTTCACTGCTTATTAAACTTTACAGCTTTGCTTTTATGAATGTATATGATAATTTAGATGCTTTAAAGTGATTTCTTATAGTTATGTCTTCTTGAATTCAGAACAGGGGAGAATTTTCAATAAATATATTTTATAAATATATATTTATTGTTGTGGATTTTGTCTCTGCTGCTGTTTTTGGCTTTGATGCTGTTGTGCATGATTTATGTTAGAGAGAAGTCTCCAAATGCCATTAGCATTTCTGGAGCACTATAACAGACCTTTTTAATCATCAAATGAGGGGCTATTCATTATAGAGAACAGCTTGATGTGCTTCCACATGGATCTGAAGCTTTTTAACACTAAAAATTAAATGAAGCTCCCTAAAAAAAACAAAAAAAAAACAAAAAATGACTTTGGTAATCCATGCATTTTTTAAATTCACATGTGCAGAACTTACTTACATATTTAAATGCCTTTGTCTTTTCACAGCACATTCAGTTCATCTGTTCTCCTAATCTAAACCAAAGATGTCTTTCAATATCTACAATATTCAGGTGCCATCAGCACAGTACCACTAGTCATTATTACAACAGCTTAAATACTTCTCTGTGTATCAAAAGCCTCAAAAAGGACACCCATTGGACTCTTTGAAATAATGGTTTTTATCTTCATCTATTTAGATTTACAAGTATACTGCCGTCCAATCCAATGCCATCCATCAATCCATTTTCTTAAAGGCTTCTCCAGTTCCGGGTCATGGTGGGGGGACCCTGAACTGGGCAAGCAGTTTCTTTCTTCATCCCTTCCTGTAAAGACCTACCATCTCCTCCTGCCTCTTTCTCACTATGTGAGAAATATACAAAATTAGAAAAATAAACAGAAAATACATGTTCTGATTGCCTAGGATTAGGGTTGGGGTCATCTCAACTTCATTGGGTTAAAACACCAAATTTCAATAACTTAATGTCACTATTAGTAGTCAAGTTAACAAAGGACCCAATATGAAGACACAGGTTGGCAATTAAAAATAAGGAACTTCAATCCTGAACTCTTGGATAGGCAAGAAGCACTGCACAGTGTGGCAGGAAACTAACAAAAATTCAAAAAGAACACCAACAAACCCAATGCAGAGAATCAGAATGAGAAGAAACCAGAGAACACAATGAAGCAAGAGAGAGTGACAAAGAATGGGGGAGGAGAAGCAGACCACCTGGGAGAGGGGTGAAGCCTAAGGTACAGGAGAAGACAAAAAACACAAAAAACAAACAACAAAACAAGGAAATAAAACAAGTAAGGGATCATTTCACAGTGTAGCTGTGTGGAGTGTTGAACTGGACAAGCAGTTTCTTTTTTCATCCCCTCCTGTAAAGACCTACCATCTCCTCCTGCCTCTTGCTCAGCATGTGAGGTGACTAATTTACCTCTATACTAACCAGCCTTGTGTTTGAATTCAGTTCTCTTTAATGCTCTTCAAACCTGAATTCATTTCTCTGTTTCCCAGAAGGTAGAAAAAAATCTTCACCGAGCAATGTTGCCTCTTGCTACCCAAATGTGATTAATTTCTTAACTACTTTGATGGCACAGAAACACAAATGGTTTATTAGTGTATACAGAAAGAATGTACACAACACATGTTGTGGAAAATAATACAACCCTGTTGGTTCTCCGTGTAAAATGTGTTGCAAAATGTTGAAACCCTATATTTATTCAAAATAGCACAAAGACATATCAAATGTTGAATCTGATTAACTAATCATTGCATGACTTTTGGAAATTTTAAACAAAGAACAAAACAATATTAAAATAATAATTAAACTTTTCCATGCCACATGACTTCCTGTTGCTTCAAAAAATGATGTCCATTTTGTATTATTACTTTTGCAGTCTTAAAGCCCTATACACACACTGAATAGACTGTGCTTAACTCATTTTTTAAATTACTGCATAACTGTTAAATATTTTTACCATTTTTAATTCTTATTGATAGGCTGAGACTGGTCGCTTGCTCCACACTGAACATAAGCATATTAAACAATTATTACAGATAACATAAGGCCTTTCAAAAGTCTTTAAAGTCAGAATCAGAAATGAATCAGACACCGGGCAGAAAATGTATTTTTAACTGTTGTCTATGCTACAAGTTTATATTATATTATTATTTCTTCAGAAAAAAGTAACTGTACAAAAACCTTACTTTGTTTTTATGATGCTTAATAGTTAATTGAAACCAATGAATCTCTTACTACTTTTCTATAATTGCAATGAAAACACAAACTGATTGTTATCTCACCGCAACAAAGTTCAAGACAGATCAACTGTGGGTGATACAGCTAATAAATAACATAAGAAGGAAGATTTCCTCTAAAACGCCACAGCCTCAGGTTTCAGATGGAGGGTAACACTACCCCCGAGTGGCCACGTCTGTACATTACAACTGAACCGATCACTAATGGCGCAGTAACAGAAGGGTGTAAAGGCTGAAATCCATAAATAATACCACAGAGAAGCAGACTTGAATACCTTTAAGAATATAGTGATGTTTTTACTGCTGCATTGTGTTTGTGTGTTATTCTACACTGGAATTAAACGAATATGGGATTTCTCAGCACTATCATCGATGAATGTCCTTTTAGGCCTACTTGTTAGATTTTTTTTTTTTGTTCCAGTCAAATTTGCACTCCAAAAATGTATTTGATAATATACTTTCAGTATTTAGGAAGCTTGCTGGAGGTAAAGCAGCTGGAGATGCACCAACAGCCTGGACAGTAACAGCATGGTAAAAATCCCATGACAAAACAAAATGAACATTGTGAATTTCAGTAAGTGAGCTTTAGTAAGTACTTTTCAAAACATAGTTGAAATAGCTTTTAAACACCCGACGTCAGAAGCTATAAAAAAATTAGAGGAGCTAAATTGGCAGACTTCAGAAATGAATGATTAGTTAATTAAAAACATAAATTCATTTCAGTAAAAGCAGACCTACGGATAGTGTTACTCTTTGCTTCTTACCTGATAACCTCAGCAGCCCATTTCCCCGCCTGCTCCTCTCTGTGCAGCATCATAGTTTCCTCTGGCATGAAAGTATTTGTCTGAGTTTTTCCGGTCAGCCATGATTATTAACACTTAAAAAGAAGTACAAGACAAGGAAACACAAAGGGACCAAGACATAAACACAGAAATAGGGAATAGAGATAGGGAAACACTGAGGCAATACAAATACTCAAAGTAGGAAATGAAATTAAATACAAAGAATTCAGTACTAACACTAGAACAGAAACCAATCCAAAACTGCATAAAAACTGGACATGGACCAGAACTCAGCTACTACAATAAAACTAAACTCATTGTACTAGAATAACAATTGAAGCATGAACCAAACACACACAAGAAATCAAACTCACTTTTAAGAATAATAAAATCAAAACTGGAATCAAAAATCAACCTAACAATAATCCAGAAACTAGGGAACTAGTAACCAAACAGAAAACCCTTAATAATCAACATGAACCCAAAGACTAAAAAGTAATTTCCAAACCCTGGAAGCAGGGGCCATGACAGATAAAAAAAAAACCACAAAAAAAAAACCAGCAACCCCAAACTCAGACAACAGTGAGATGCACATGTGAAAAAGGAGGACATAAACCATGATTCAACACAAAGACCCTGGCAGCTACAGTAGGGTTTCACAAGCTGCTGAATGGTCTGTGAGTTAAAGCAGTGCATTGTAGATGCAGCATATTCCAATGTATTGCTTAGTTTATTTATTTATTTATCTTTACTCTCTTTTTGTGATTATGGAAACATTCACCATGAACTTGAGGCTGTTTCAAGTCTTTCAAAAAAAATTAATTAAAACTTCTTTGGGGGACCAGTGAGTAATTTAAACTTCATGGCCCTTGAACATAATAGTTGGATTATATTAAAAGAAGAAACAATTTAGGAAATTCAATACAAAAATGTTACTTGCGGCCTTCAAAACCACATTTTGCAAAACCAAGAAGACATATCATCAGATTATCAAAACACAGTGCAGTGATATGTAATAATCTTTTCACTCAATAACAGTTTACCTTTGATTTGTGAATTTCAGCTTGGTTAACTTTTGATTAACTTATAAATAAATACATTTCAAGTATACATGACTTCTGGGTTACAAATAATTAGAGAACGAATCATAGAGGATAGTGCACACCCAGAGCACAATGCTGTTACCACCACGCTTCACCAAAGGGATGGTATTAACCAGGTGATAAACAGTGACTTGGAGTTCAGCCAGAAAGGAGTATTAGAGTAGAAACGATTTTTATTCTTCCCCTTATTTCTTTAAACCCCATCTGGCAAACTCCAAGTGGAAAGAGTGGCTTTCTAGCTGCTCTACCATGATGTTTACAGAGGAGTTATGAAGCTCTGTTACTGTAATTGTTGGTTTCTTGGTCAACATCCTGACCAAGAACCTACATGGTCTTCAGCCAACTCATGAAAGAGTCTTGGTGGTTCCAAACTTCCTCCATTTCACAATTATCAAGGTCAAGGTGCTCCCATGAGCTCTCGAAGAAATGATTTAATACCATTGCCCTACTGTTTTGCCAGTTATCACAGAGGTCATGGCATGCAGTCTGATCTGTAGGACCTTATAGACACAGGTGCGCCTTAAAAAAAGGTTTCATAGGTGGATTTCAAGGATGATTAAAGCAAACAGGATTCACTTTAACACAATTTGCATTGCCAGTGTAAAGGGTTGGAAGCCTTACATTTTGGTTTTTAACTTGCAAAACTTTCTAAGCATATATTTCCAGTTGTTCAAAATGGGCTACTGAGTGCAGGATGACAGGCAAAAGCAATTTTATCATTTTCAAATAATCTGAAAACCCATATGTGAGGGGGTCTGAATAATTTCTGATTCCACTGGTGACCCATCTGCTTAAAGTTGTCATTTGATTTCTGTATATCTGAGATAAATATGCTGCAACAATATTCCCAAAGCTGCTTTAAACTAGCTCAGCTGTAATGTTTCTAACAACAGTGTTGTTGATTGTGACATGATGACTCTAAGATTACCTGGAATCTGAGTGCTCATGAATCACGCTTTTATTGTTTCAAATAAACCAACATCCCCCAGACTGTGACGAAATTATGCAACGTCACTGAAAACCCCCAAGGGATTAAAGCATGGCTGGAGTTGTGCTGATGAATGTGTTGTTTTGAGTTCAGAGAAGCCACTGTGACAGGCTAATAAATATTCATCACAATGACAGTGTGAAAAAAAAAAGTGAGGCTGTGAGGGTGAGGAAGAGAAGTTTGTGTCTATATGCAGGGGGAACATATTTTTCAAGGAATTAATCCACTGGGTATGCAATAGAGTAAATGTACTCCACCCTTGACATAAAGCAGAACCAGCAAAGACTAAATCTGAAAACTATCTGCTTTACACAGATGCACAAAAATCATCCAAGATTTCAGAGGTGTAAGACGGAAATCTGAGTGATAGAACAACAGAACAAAGGTGTAACATTGAGTCAACATAGCAGAGCACTGAACTGGCACCGAGCTGCTCAAGATAAAACACCGTTACATGCTGCAAATTGAAAAAGTGCTTTCTATCCCTAAGATAAAACTGCACTGCTTGTCAATTTACTACTTCAAAGATAAAACTAAAAAAAGCATGTTTGGGTCTCGCCTATAAAGATATGGACATGGATGATTAACCAAAGCTGTCTCAGCTCCTACAGTTGAGCTGCACTGTATTTGTAGCAAGAAGTAGACTCTTCCAATGGAAATAAAACTGAAGCTGAAAAATAAAATTAAGTAGGAGTGCTTCCTTGGTTCAAATTGGAGCTGTTTGAGGTGCACATGGGATATACAGTAAAAGTAACAGTCATCTGCTATACAAGCTTCATATTTTGTTCTCTGTGTCTTCTTTTTATATCTTTTTATCATCAAAAAGATCAATTACACAGTAACAAAGAATATAAGAGAAACCAGGTTGTAAGATATTCAATAAGTGCATTTCAAAGGCAACATTTACTACAGCTGAGTTTTAAATACTTCATTTTCATTCTCACTACATATTGTAATCTTCATCATTCACACATTATTACTTTGTTGTGTATAATTTCATTGCTAGTTGCTTTTCTTTGAATGCTTCTGAAACACTGCATGCAACTTTAAGTTTAGTTCTACCAGTCAAAGGTCAAAACAGCATTAAAATCACCCCTATACCGTCACCACCTATCTTGTATATTTAACTATCTATTAAAAAAAATAGACGGCATCCAGATGACCGCCACTGATTGATGGGCAACACTAGAGATCGCCATTGAGCCATGATACACGCGTGGCTCCGGGCGAACGTGAATAGTGAGTAAATGTGCCTTATCGACTGTATAGGCCTTTTGGCTGTAATGGCATTATTATAATAATTAAAGCGCACAGACTGCTCATGACACTGACACTAATGAAAAGCTTAAAAGGGGTTTAACACGTGAACAAGAGTAAAAACGTACGGGCTGCAACTTGGGCAGGTTATGCGTAAAAGGCATCAGTATTGGCAGAGATTCTCACACGAATTCCACTGATTAGGCTATTGATCCATAGTGAAACCACCGAGATGAGGATGATCAGCACTTACTGTGTAAATCAGTTATTCGTGTAATTCATCTGTACTTAGGTTTTTTTTTTTTTCTGGGCTCTTTTCATCTCACAGAGTAGCGACAGACTTCTGTAGCACACTGTATGACTATTAGAATCGATTGTCTGTCAGAATTACCACTATTATTAAAAAGCTCGGTAAAGCTCCGCTTCAAAAGCAGCTCATTGTGTAGTTCGGAGTGAAAGCCTCTGTGTGATGAGATGAAGACCTCAGATGAAATGGTCACCAGCACTGAGGGCGCACGGATTCCTCGCCTCAGCTCTGAGTAGACGACCTCCTACCGACTTACTTCACGTCACCCCGCCCGTCTGCTTGCCGTCTCCTCCTTAAAACCTTTGCTGCGACCAACCCTTTGAGCGACTCTGGGCTTAAAAAATACAGACTGAGAGAGAAAGTGAGAGAGAGAGCCAAAACACATACTCCCAACACCACTTAGACTACCTTCTCCAGCACAACAAGGGGAGGAGGACGCACAAGTGCAGGCGCGTCCATGCGTGCCAACCGGCAGTCGAACAAGACATTAAGCGGGCAAAGGACCACAAATAAATTGGAATAAGAGTGAGAACTATTTGGAAAAGCGCACAGCTTTGCAAAAAGAAAAAGACAGTCTAGATGAGTAGATGGTAAGAAGAGTCATGCATCTCAACGGAGGAGAAGATAACAGCAAAGGTGAGCAAAAATATTTCAGCGGCCATCAGTGGATAATTTTAATCAGGCTCTCTGCATAGTTCAAAGCTCTCGCGTTGATTGCCAGATGCCCTTGAGTGTGTCATGTTGATGTCAAGTAATGATGCTGGGGGTCATTCCAACAAGCTAATGGTAACTGCTCTGATGGTTTTATTACTGCCTGTTTGCCTTTCACCAAAACGCACTGAAAAGCTTCGCATGGCAGTGAGAAGGGGTGTTGCATACACCCAAGGTGGCAATATAGTGACTGTCTGTGAGCCAGCCACTTGAGCACTTGTTGTTCTCGATTTGGATCCAGTGTGCATGGTCGCATCCATCCACGGTCGTATTCGCACGGGGTGACCTGAGCATACATGCACAAGGTCATTTTGATGAGCAGCCTGTCGTGTTTGTGTAGCTTCGAGGTGCATGTGTTTGTATTGTTGTCTGTAACTGAGACGAATGCGTGCCCTCCGTTGTGGTCGGAGGGGAGAATTAGAGACCAGACGGTGTGTAATGACACAAAGCTTTCTATCAAGATAAGTAACGATGGCTTTTGATGCATCTGCAAGAGCCTCAGGGGGTAATTTTGCTCAATCTTTGAACTGAGGTCGAGGTCACTGACTAACACCTGATGCTGATGGAGATTTGCCTCTGAATGTCCGTCGACATGACGCATGTCTTATTGTGCATTGTAAAACAAACACAAATAGGAGTTGTGTCCACCACACCCACACTCAGTAAGTTAAATATATTAAATTACTGGCATTAAGTATGTACAGTACTATGATCTACATTGTTGATTCTTCAAACTACTTCATGTAATATTCAAAACTCTTCAACTGTAAATGCAACTGTAAAAATAAACGATATATCTGCAGTACAGTTGTGGCCAGAAAAAGTATTTTTTTCCCCCTTGAAATACGAAAGAGCAATACAACAGTGTAAGCGTTTGGAATCTTTAAATAAACTTTTATTTTCTCATATCTGAGTAGCATGCTCATAATGATGCGATATAGCTGGAGGGAGAATACAATATTTCCCATTTTTATTTGCAAGTGGCAAGCTTTATGGGAGGCTAATATCTTTGTTTTTTACCAGCTGTAAAGCATGCTGTTTTGGTGAGGAGTTCCCCGTGTGGAGAGGGGTGACCTGCACAGTGGCACACCGCATCGCCCCTCATCTGAAATGTCTTACGACCTCATTGCCAGATATGGTTTCACCAGGGACAAAAGATGAGTCACCATCTGCAACTGGAAGTGATTTCATGATTACATGACAGACGTGTGTGTGTTCTTGTATTGCTCTGCTTGTGGGGACATAAATCTGCTTATACAGCCTCAGTGTGGGGGCATGCTTCCCTTTTGGGGATGAAAAGGAGATCCCCACAATGTACATCACAATCATTTAGTTTGAAGATGGGGGCTTAAGGTTAGGTTTGGGTTAAGATGCAGTAATGGCTAGGGTTAGGAAGGTAGCAGTTATGTTCAGGGTTAGAATAGGTCTGCATGAAAGTAAGTTAATGATCTTGGGAGTGATGGAAACATGACTGTATGTGTATTTGCACATGTGAGTGAGTGTCTGCTTGTGTGAGACATAGAGAGTGTGTGCGTCTGTGTTAGTGTCTGAAAGTGAGAGGGAGTGTGTGAGAGAGTTGTGAAGCCAAAAGGTATTAATCAAAAGGTTAAATATAACAGCAGAACTCAGCCAAAAGCACTGCTCCTTATATGCTGAAAACACAGATCTAATAAATACTACAAATGCCACTGAATAACATCAGTGATGACTGTGACACCGGTGTCTGAAATAATGGCAGCCTTTTTTTACTGTTTATCTGTAACTATACCAAGCTATTCTAACGGGGAAAAATATTACAAGTGGCATATTAAAGATGTCTGAAGTTCATGAAGTTAATGTTCTGTATGGCAGCTGAAACAGATGGTGTTTTACGCTTATAGGTTGTTTACTGTGTCATAATGAATCAGATCAATGGCTCAGACTCATTACCGAAAAAATTATAGCCAAGCCTCCAGCTTTAATTGTCACATTGCATTACCTTAGATAATCTAGACAACACAGAAACACATTTTCGTGCAGACACAATCTATTACAAAATTAATTTCAGAAAACAGTTCAGTCAGCAAAGTGTTTGTAATATGTCTTAAGAACAACACTGAGTGTTCTTTCTGGGAGCTTATACATTTTTAGCTTCACAGGGACAGCAACGTAAACTTCAGTAGTCATTAGTCCTCTTCTGAGCCGTGACATGAATTGAACAGAAGGATGTCACTCAAACTTTGAGTATGGTTTACTTAGTGTGTTTGTGTAGATTTTAGATTAGATTTGGGGATTTAATTATTTTTTTCCCCACCTATTGGCTCAGAAACTATAAATGTGCTTCAGTTTAATCTCACCCACAATCCATACTTTCCTATGAAATAATAAGTTTGCAATAACAAGGCATCAACATGCTTCAGCAGTACTTTTAGGTATAAAATGTCATCACTTGATCATTTTGTCCCGTTGGACATCAGCACTAAAACTTGTTTTATGAGGTCACAGTGACTTTTAACCTTATTCTAATCAGTTCAAACTTGAGTCCAAGTGAAAGTTGTTGCCAAATGTAATGAAATCCCGTCCACGAGTTCCTGTGATATTGCTTTCACGAGAATTGGATAGATGTGAGGTAACGCCGACCTTGACTTTGTAAACCAAAATCAAATCAGTTCACCCTTGAGTCTAAGTGGACTTTCGTGCCAAATTTGAAGAAATTTCCTCGAGACAGTCAGGTGATATCGAGCTCTGAGGTAGACAACCAAGCAACATAATGCCCAGAGCTCATGGTGATGAGATTTTTCATGGTTAGTGTTTAGTTTCCCTCCTGTTTCCACTTCCCCTGATTACCTGTGTATATAAATAAGCTTGTCTCCCTTCAGATGTGCTTTAGTGCCTGCATACATCTTCTCTGTGTGCTTCTCGTGTTTCCATGTTGGATTTCTATTGCTGCTATTTGGACTTTGCTGCAACCTTAAAATAAATGCTGATCTTTTGTACACTCACCACCTATGACAGTACTTTTTTATTAGCTGATGATATCCATTTATTCTTAAGTCAGATTTTCAGTATTGGAATATTACTTGTAATGGAGTATGTGTGCTTCACAGTGTTACTGTATTTTATTTCAACATTCTTTTTTTTTCTTTAACAAAATAAAATAAAAAAAAAAAAAAAAACAGCCAGAGAACAACAAATACAAAAAACAACCAAACAAAACAACTGCTGCTCTTAAACACAACACATATATATATATCTTTATAATTCATATAAGGAGATAAAAGAAATTCTTGTGTCACTTCAGAAGATACAACTAATTAAATAATGCATGATTTACACTAAACAACCATTCAGATTGACCCTCGGTAAAATCTAAATCCTTTAAAGTTCAAAAAAGGTTCCTAGACCTTTTCACATTTTTTTTGTTTGTCCTTCAAAACATGTGTTATTTTTTTCAAGTGGAAGGATTGACATCATCTGCCTTACCCAGTGCGTAATGTTTGGTGTAAGTTTTTTCTTTCTTTTTTTTTCTCCCCCAAAAAATGCTGTTATATTTTTTGGCATTTAAACGGGTGTTACTTAAAGGGACCTAAATACATCTTCTATCCCTGCAGAATGAATGGACATCAGTAAAGTTTTATTTTTATTCTTTTCACTTACTGGCAGAATTTCGAGGTTTTTTGTTATGTATAGCTGTTATAAGGCACATTCTGTCAATTTTATGAACTAAAACAAATGAACCAACACACTTCAGTTACATCAAGATGTGATACAGGATAGGATTTGAAGCTTTATTTATTCTTGGTGTCTCACTACTACAATAGACTCCATCTAAAAATATCCTGATTTGTGTCTATGTGCGTTTATGGGTTAACATTTTGATGCCATAAAAGCAACAGCCCATTTTCCCAAATATTAATTAGGCTCACATGAATGATAAAATACATTACATGCAGTCTACAGAATGTTATGTAATTCTTTGCAGGCATAGAGTCATTTTTTTGTATCTAGTATCCAAGACAAGCCCACATTATGCAACATGGGGGGGGGGGTAACATTGATTTAGATGCAAACCAGTATTATTTATTAACACAAACACAAAAAAGGAAATGAGAGAGAGAACATGACAGAGTGAGGAGCCACTTATATAGACCCAGCAAACAGCTTCACACAGCTGCCCTCAGTCAGTCGTCGGGGAAGGCACCTGCAAAACAAAGATATAAACACACAAGCAGAATAAAGACAGGACACGTACCAAAAGTCTGTGGAGGACTTGTAGAGCATAAGCAGAGATACATTTTTAGCCCTGTAGTAATCAGTAGTTAGTTGTGGTCTTCCTGCATTGTTGTTGCACTCTCCCTTCACAGCAGGCCAGGTGTAAATGTCAGGTATTAAGTAAGCCTCAGGGCAAAGTGCAAAAGAGGCATCTTATTAATCCAGCATGTGAGAACAGTCAGAGGTAACTGCTTAACATTAGTAGCATTCAGATTTAGTGGGAAATGTTTAATTAATATTATGGTTCAAAACTAATGGACTGGAATCTTATTAGTGGTTTGAGACAAACTGAGGGAGACAAAGCAGTAATTAATAGAATTTGAAACAAATGTATTTTTATTCCCTGTTTAACTGTGAGCCACGGTGTTGGGAAACAAGCCACTTAGATTTACAGACTCAAGAGACCAGACGAAGAGGACATGAAAGAGGAAATATTGCTCTGTTCTGCTTAGCTGCACTCGTATTTATAACCGAGGAGGAATATGATAGAATACCCCTTGAAAAATGATGACTGAATTAAAAAGTCAGACAGGAGGGGCCAACAAAAAGACATAGTGTGTCACTTAGAGGGACAGATCTAGGTGTGTCGCGAGTGAGCAGGCCTGGACAGATGAATTCTTTAGCTTCGGTAAACTGTCACATCATCACCTCATGGTGTGAAGTCTGAAAAAAAGAGAGCAACAGAAACAAGTTATCATACTGAAACACGTCAGGTTTGTCCGGTCGTTAGTTTTAAATAAAATCACAATAATGATCTAGATGCAAAATGATGTATCTTTTTTTTTTTAACACAAAATTACATATATTATGGTATTTTTGTCACAAATATATCTATATTTATACCAAAAGTGGGCAGGCCCATAAGCGAGTTGTTAGACATTATCTAACTTGTTTCAATTTCTATATGGATATAAAAAAAAAAAAAATGCGCACACACACACACCCAGTCATCCATCCATCCATCCATCCATACAATGTCTTAACCACTTATCCATCTTAGGGTTGCAGGGAGACTGTTGCCTATCCCAGCTCTCATAGAGCATGGAGTTGGAGTACAACCTACAGGTCACCAGTCCATCACAGGGCTAAGGCAGACATGGAAGACAACGACCCACACTCACATCCACACCTACGGCCAATTTAGAATCACCTAATAAGCGTGTCTTTGGACTGTGGGAGGAAATCCACACATGCACACTTATGCAAGCCCCCCACACACAGGCCCCAACTGATCAGGAGGTTTGAACTAAGAACCTTCTTCCTGTGAGGTGACAGTGCTAACCACTGCACCACTTCTTTGTGGTTTGCGGCACAGCATGTCCATGCTGAAGATAGCAATGTAATTGTTCTCAGCTTCTATTTTTGAGTCTGTTTACCATCTTGAGTTTTACTTTGCTCCTCACAATTATTCATGGTGGAGAAGATTTTGGAATCTGGCTAAGGCTGCATCAAGAAAAGTAGTGTACCACTGTACTGGCAGTGTGGGTTGAAAATCTTACTGGCAGATTTAGGGGGCTGGTGGAGAAGACAGAAACAGATAATTGGAGATATAGGGAGAGAGGAAGGGAGAGAGGTAATGTAGATTTTGAGAGAATATCTGTGTTATCCCTCCCAATCGTGAGTACTTCTGAAGAAGAGGCAAGTGACAGAAAGAGACATATACTGTGCTTATTAATCAGTGAACTCATTGAAGCAACACTGATCTCCAGACACTTTACACAGTAAAGAGGAGAAACACTGGAAAACAAAGAAAGAACCAAGATTCTAAAAGTGCTTTTTAAAAAAAAAAATGCTGACTTATATTTACACATTTGGAAAAGGAATGCTGTCAAGGCTCCTTTATTTGGTAAGATGCTGGAAACAGTGACAGTACATCTTCTAAAGCAGTTTGTTCAGCTACATCTAATTTCTTGCAGTCTAAACAGTATGATGTATGAATAGGTATGAACAGTGTAAATGGTACGAATCAGTCTCGTGAGACAGAAGGATGTCTCTGTGTATAGAGTTAACATGCGCAACAACTTTAAATTTAGCACTGACTCTTGGGTCTGACGCATCAGTAAAAACTTGAATCTTTACATGAGCACACCTATTTTTCATCTTAACTAAATAGTCATTATCAATACTGCTCAAATTATTTCCACTTATAATTTTAATTTACACCCTGAATAGGATAAGCGGAAGAAAATGGATGGATGGATGGATGGATGGATGGATTTTAATTTACTTATTTCAGTCAGGACCACTTTAGTCTTATTTCCATCTTCAGTAATTTATATTTGGTGGTATGTCTCTGGACTTTCTAGCCTGCTTAAGATTTGGATGCATAAAAAGGCCTAAGCTGAGCCATCAGCTGATGTAGGTTGGCACTGAGATCAGATGTTATCAGCTCATCTTCTGAGATTGTTGGTGGAGCTTGACTTTGTGGCATACATGAAATAACACTATGCTTAGTTTTGGGGTGGAAAATTCCCCCCTGAGCTCTTTGCCTCTGACACGAGCTTCACGGGGAGGCTGGAAGACTGTAACAAAGTGCAACAGTTAATCCTTTTCTGTAAGACTTTTCTTGGCTGCATCACTCTGTCTCCATGATCTCCCCTCAGCAGTCTTGTGTGTGTTTGTTTTATGTGTCTTTGTATTTGTAGTCTCTCTACACAACAGTATGAATAAAGATAACAATGCACACTTTCCAAAGTCTCTGCTCCATGGCATTAATGTAGTAGTATTTGATTGTACAAATGAAAAGGGAAACTCTGTCTCCTGTTAATTGCATCCAAATAAAATGAAATTGTTTTCATTTTAGATTTAGGTAAATAGAAAAAATTATGTGCTAAACTTATAAATCATGTCAGAGTCAGTAAGCTGTGGTTTGGTTGAATGGCAAACATACAACATGCACATACACACAGGCCAAGGGTTGCATTCAGAATATAATCCAATTGCAGTTATGTATGTTTCCTTTAACAGGCCTTTACTGTTGCAACCTTTTCTAGGAGACAGTATTGGAAAAAGAATGTAAGTAGTGTCTTGTAAAGCACTTTTCATAGATAGCATTAACATGTATTTTGGGTCAACAGCTGAAGTACACCAGTTTACACCTGGCATTAGAATACATTACCTCAAGTGATCACTTGTGATCAAATCTGACTTTCCCTCCAGCATGAATCCTTTTATTATATGCCACAGTCCTGCAACGGTACAGTTTTGCAAACCCACATCTGCTGCAGCCACGTAGCTCAGTAGACTAATCTACTGTCAGACTGGAATCCATCCCAGCTGCTTAATTTGAGGGCCATGCCCTAACCTGTTATTCAGCACAAAGGCTACACACTAACTTTAAAGTGCTAAAATTTAAGTTGCAAATTTGGCTAACAGCTTTGGAGAATGAAGGCTGCAGAAGAAACGGCTAATAATACCCACAGGCACCCAACCCAGTGCAGGACTATGCCAAACGTGTTGTTGTTTTTTCCACCAGTGGGAGCCCTGTAAGGTGAGTAGGTACTAGGAAATAGGAAACATTTGCATACAAACCGCTAAAAGAATGCATCCCAGTGAGGCTATGACCACCTCTTAATGTGGTCTGAGTGACTGGATGTCACCAAGATGCAAGTCAATGTCAGGCTTCTGTCTGTTGATGACATGACTGGGGTTAAGGTTTGGTAAATTAGGGTGGACACGTGACTTGGATAGGTTAAAGTTTGTTTGAATTAGACTGATAACTTCACTATGTTTAGAGCATCTCCATTGCCAAAAATAAACATGTGGTAAAGGTCAGGGAACGCTTAACCTAATGTTCACTGTCAGCTGAAAATGGGAAAGAAATAGCTGTGTTAAAATATGACTTTCTTGATCCGTCCATCAAACTTCACTTCTTTCCTGATGGCCTGTACAACACTACTTTGAACCCCCTTGAAAAGGAGAAGTTGCATCACAAAGGGGTTATTTTAATATAATAAATTTATCTAAAAACATTTTCATCTGACTTCCTCCTTTGTTCCATAATAACTACTGAGAGCTTTGTCAGTTGCGTGCAGTCATGTCGTTTTGGTCACTTGCTGAAAAGACTAACAGTGTTCTTTGTCTTTAGAGGGACTGCTTTTCCTGCAAAGAATGAAAGAAGACAGGTTGAAGGAGACCACAATTGCAGAGGCCTTGATGTATACAGAGGTTTAGATTCCCAACCTAGCAGAGAACAGGTGCCGCAAATCAGCAGAAGTCCCTTGTGCTGTGACAAAGACGTGACCTGCAAACACTGCAAGCTGTTTGTTGGAGTACTACAGGCATCATGCTTTTCTAACAGCTCACTGAACAGGGATGTATCTTGGATAAGGGCATCCTTCTTGCAGGCCCTCTGATTAACATTTTAGGTTGACCAGCGCTGTATGAAACAATGGCACAAGACCTCCCTGGAAACCCACTGTGTGCAACAACAAATGCTAAAGTGGCGATTGCTTTATTTTAGTAGCTATGAAGGATTGGACAGATATTTTCTGGGACTCCTTTCCCAACCCACAGCAGCCTTGTGTTGTGACTCTGCAAGGCACTCAGGATGAGTTAGGCAGAGGGCTATTTGTGGTTTGTTCTCCTGTCCAGATTGGAGGCTTGAGAGAGGGAGCACTCTTGCATCAATAGTAAACATGCAGCTTAGCTTTCCCTGTATTACTGAGCAGGACACAAAAATTAATTCTTTAATTGGAAGATTGATAGCTGGCTGGATGTTTGGATGGCTGCAAGGATGGATGGATGGATGGAAATAGTCCAGATACAAGATGTGTGCACCCCACCTAGACGAAGAGAGGCGAACAGGATATTATAAGAAGAGATATCAGCAGTCTAGCCAGGAACAGATGGTGAGACAGAGCTAAGCACAGACAGGCTCTTCCTGCCAATACAGTACTGACAGAGAACAGAGTCAGCGTGTACATGGAAAGACACATAAACACAGTCTTTGACTAGTAAAAGTCTTGATGAGGGAGCTTCAATGAACTTAAAGGCTGCATCGCTGTCACTGTCACACCCCCGGCCCTTCATTTCCTCTCTCCTCTTTGTTCAGTTTCCTCTCCTTTTCAGTCTTCTGACTGTACCATGCCTCATCGTCTTCCTCTAAGGCTCATTATCCACCCTCAAGAAGTAAAATGTTAGGATAATTCTTTTTTTAAATGCTAACAAATCCTGATACTTGCTTGATAAACTTTGCCTTCTTGGAGTTCATTTCCCAGCAAAAACATTTATGTTGGGCTAGTAAATTATTCATTTCAGGTAGTAGAGAGGCAATATAATTAAATAAGCTAATGCAAAGAAGCTCTCAGGGACTATAAAATGTAACATGAATGTGTAGTTCTCTCTTAATTTAATTTATAATTCCTCCAGTGCACATCAGACATCATAACCTAAGTGTTATCCTGGGGTAAAGCAGGCGCCAGCTGGAGTGCATGTAGCATGTGGAGTCCTGGGAGTGCTGGGGGCCTGTCATAGTCAGGTGGTGTGGCCCATGAGAGCTGCTGCAGCCCACCTTAATGGACACATGCTGACCACAACCCTGGTTATAGCACTTTCCCACAAATTCCTCTGTTTCAAATTTCTTCCAAGCCTTGACCATGTTCTTCTAAGACTAAGAAGGTATTTGTTTTTAAAGGTTTTTTCAGGTAAAGTCTATATGACTGACAATTATTGCTCGGATAAAACATCAACATTTACCCTTCGTGCAGCTGACTGGATAAAACACTGGGCTGTCAAAGGTCTTCTTCAGGGCAGCTGCTGTGGGAACTTTTCTGTCAAATAGCGTCTTACATTATTCACCACAATTGGGTTCTTTTAAACACAGGGTGAAATAGAAGTCATGGAAATGCTGAAACATACTTGATTAACAGTATGAGACTGTTGAGAGGGAGACTGAGTCACACCATTATCTATATCATTCTCCATTCCTTCCTATGTGATCTAACATCAAGCTGCAGGGGTTAATAAAATTTTACTCACTGTTTTACAGACTAAGATACTAAAACAAAGTACTGTAATAGTACTGTAATCCTTTGAGCTGCAACTATCAATCAAAAGGAAGCTATTGCTTCCTTTTTTAAATAAAATGGTTTATTTATTTCAGAATATAGTTACAAGTGATTCATTCTTCAGAGTTCTTGTCTAGACCAAACAAAAGCCCAAAATGCAAAGACGTTCAATTAAAATTTTCTAGTACACAAAGAAAAGCAGCCAAAAAATTACACTTGAGAAACTGGAATCAGAGAATAATTGATAGCTTTGGCTGTGTTTGCGGCATGGTGGTGTGGTGGACAGCACCATCGCCTCACAGGAAGAAATCCATGGGTTTGATTCTACCAGCCACCTGGGACCTTTCTGTGTGACGTTTGCATGTTCTCCCCATGTCTGCTTGGCTTCTCTCCGGGTACTCCGGCTTCCTCCCACAGTCCAAAGACATGCTTGTTAGGTTAGTTGGTGATTCTAAATTAGCCGTAGGTGTGAATGGTTTCCGTCTCTCTCTCTATTAGCCCTGCGATAGACTGGCCTTCTGTCCAGGGTGTCCCTCACCTCTCGCCCTCTGACACCTGGGATAGGCTCCAGCCCAACGGTTACTCTGAATTGGATAAGCAGAAGAAAATGGATGGATGGATGGATGGATGGATGGATGGATGGATGGATGGATGGATGGATGGAGCTACCTTCACTGCATGGCTGTAGGAACTTTAATGCTGGCCTATTGTGGGCTCCACTTTTGAGCCAGACTGACTCACTTAGCTCCATTTGGGGTTAATTCTAATTAACAACATCTGCATGGTTGAGAGCAGTGCTAAGTGGTATGTATGTGTCACCTCATCTTAAAAATGGATCCGTCTTCTATTCTTATTTTTTTTTCCACACTCGTCTGTGCATTCAGTTTTAATGAAACTACCAGTATACAGAAAATGACTCTAGCATTCACACACGCATATTTTGCCAGTACCAGTGCCAGCTTGCTCAGAAACTGTTCTTTATAGGGTCTGCTGTAGTCTGTAAATGTTGAGTTACCAATGTGAAAAACTCCTAAGTTTCACAGCACATTGATGTGTCCAAAGACTGAAGGCACAACACAATCCCAAAAAGTAAGCTCATTGTCTTGTTTGGGCTGTTACTCACACAACCCTATGCCAAACATGCACTGCAGGTGGAGCTAGTACAAAGACACAGTCCACGGCACATCTGCTCAGTGAAGAGTGCTTATAGACTACATATTCAGTATGTACCCAAAGTGTTATGCTCATTGCTTAATAAGAAATTTCAATGACAAAAAATATGAAAATAGTTTCCAATGAATTTCCGACAGTCACGTATTATTGATCAGTTCACTGCTTCAGCTCTAATAAAGCTCATTTTGCTGTCCCCTCTTTTTTAATTCCCTGACAAATCCTAGCAGCTGAAGTGAGTGAATCCTGTAAAAACCTCTCTTCCCTGCTGATTCAAACAGAAGCACATTCTCTGACCTGACAGTTCACACTCAGTGTAGTGAAGCTATTATTTTAGAGAGCTTTTTCCCCCTGTCAACCTTCAGCTGCCACTTTCACTCTCCTCTGCGGCCTGACGATCTCGATTTTTGTTTCTCCCCACACTGATGAAAACTATGGTTTGCATTGCTGCATGAGGTAGCTCGGCTTGGATGGAGCTCGTGGTTACTGCGCTGTCGCTGTGTTGAACAGCAGCTGAAGATGTGTAGCAGCATCTTCTCCTGAGGCACCGAGGGCATAGAGGTGACTCAGCTTCGCTCCTGAAGAACAAACTAGACAGGCTGTTGCACATACAGTGACTTATTTTAAGAAATTTCTGAGCCAGTTAGTTTGAGATGTACTCTTCTCACTGTTTTCCATTTGTACATTTCCTTCCTTACTTTTTCCCTTTGATATGTGTTTTGTTTGTGTAATACGAGCGTATTCCCTGGGTTACTATTAACTACAAGTATGCATTCTGTCCACCCTTCACTTATCAGTAGTTTGCTCACTCTCTAAAATTTGAAGTATAAATGCAAAAATAAAATTTAAAGTGCTTTTAAAAGCTTGGCAAGACCTGCACATCCTCCAAGCCACCCATATTTTCCATTACAACTAGACGCCCACCACCTTCACTGATGCCTCTGCCACTGATGATTGTAATCGCCATATTCTTGTTATCAAATCAAATCTATACAGTGTCCTCTCTCTGGGGAAATGAGATGGAGAAATATGAGTATGCGTGTTTGTTTACAGGTTAGAATAATGGAGGGTCCCATCACTTTGTAAATGAGTGTTTGCTCATGCATATGCATCTGTGTTTGCAGCGGTGTGTCACAACGTCCGCATCAATTTTTGTGTCAATGCCAAGCTGAGGTTCTCTTGCTCCAGCTTCACTCCTGCACCTCTCCTTCAGCTTCCCTCCCCTCTGCTTTTAAGGAGTTGTTTTGTGTTCCTTGTGTGTCTAAAGCCATCATACATTTGAAATGATTAAATTATGGGGATGGAAACAGGCCAAGATTGGAGAGAGAAGGACAGGAGGAGGATGGAGAGCAACAATGGCACTCTACTGAGGATTTTGGAGAGACAAGAGTTGGCAAAGTTGATTTGATTTGAAGAGTAAGAAAAGATGCACTGAAGCAGTTTATTTATATATTTATCTAGTGTATGAAACTATAGATAAAAGACAACAAAAGAATGTGTTGTTTCATTAATTTGGATAATAAATGAAAAGCCATCTGTGAAACTTCTTCTTGTATTTCTTCTTTCAACTGGTCCCTTTAGGGGTTGTCACAGTGGATCATCTGTCTACATCTCGCCCTATCCCTAGAATCCCCTTCTGTCCCCCTTTCCTCTTCCTTTGTCTTTGGCCAACAGCAGCACAGTTTCCACTGGGACTCTGTTGGCCAACAGCACCGGAGGTGGTAGTTGTTAACCCGGGCCCTGACCAATCCGATACGGCAATCTTATTGATGATCCACACGTTTGATTTGACAAAGATTTTATGCCGCATGCCTTCCTGACACAACCCTCCCCATTTATCTGGGCTTGGGACCAGCACTAGGAGTACACTGACTGACAATCCGTGGATAGGTTAAAAGCCATCTGTGAAACTAGTACCACATATTATTCATCAGTACCAGAGGAACACAAGGAGAAATCAGGGTTTCTTTTCAATACTGTAGCCATGTCGACAGCTGGCATGTTTTTATTTAGAACTCATTACTCAACAGTGACTTTACAAGTACAGTATTTTGGTTGGCTTCTTTCCAGTTGATTTCAGCTAAATAAACAGAATCATACCCAAGTGGTGGAGCACAATACATGAAAGTCCATAATCATAAATCCACAGTCCTTAACACTGCTACTAGTGTCCCCCCAGTATAGTTCACTTCTACTAAGGTATTTCTGATCTTCTTTCTGTTTGTCCTGATGTAGAAATTCAACTATATGCTGATGGTACACTGATTTTTTATAAATTATTCACAGCCGACCCACAGATGTATCATTATATATCACTCTCCAATAGATGTTTCTGAGTTAACTTCAGTAATTATATCCTCCAAACCATCAACGTGTCTATTGGATCCCATCCCTACAAGACTGCTCAAAGAAGTCCTGCCATTAACTAATGCTTTAACAATCTTAAATATGATCAATCTATCTTTATTAATGGGCTACGTACCACAGACTTTTAAGGTGGCAGTAATTAAACCACTACTTAAAAAGCCTTCATTTGACCCAGCTGTCTTAGCTAATTGTAGGCCGATTTCTAACCTTCCTTTTGTTTCTAAAATTCTTGAAAGAGTAGTTGCAAAACAGCTGACTGATCATCTGCAGAGGAATGGTTTATTTGAAGAGTTTCAGTCGGGTTTCAGAATTCATCACAGCACAGAAACAGCTCTAGTGAAGGTTACTAATGATCTCATGGCCTCTGACAGTGGACTCATCTCTGTGCTTGTCCTGCTAGACCTCAGTGCATCATTCGATACTGCTGACCACAATATTTTACTACAGAGATTAGGACATACTTTGGGTATTAAAAGAATTGCACTGCAGTGGTTTGTAATATACAGTAGTATATATCTAGTAGACTTAAATTTGTTCATGTAAATGGGGAGTCTTCTTCATATACTGAAGTTAATTATGGAGTTCCTCAGGGTTCTGTGCTGGGACCAATTCTATTTACAATATACATGCTTCCCTTAGGCAGTATTATTAGAAGGCATAGCATACATTTTCATTGCTATGCAGATGATACCCAGATTTATCGATCCATGAAGCCAGATGACACACACCAATTAGTAAAACTACAGGCATGTCTTAAAGAAATAAAGACCTGGATGACCTCTAATTTCCTACTTCTAAATTCAGATAAAACTGAGGTTATTGTACTTGGCCCTAAAAATCTTAGAAATATGACATCTAACATGGCATTACTTTGGCCTCCAGTAACACTGTGAAGAATCTTGGAGTCATTTTTGATCAGGATATGTCCTTCAACGCATACATTAAAGAAATAAGTAGGAGTGTTTTTTTGCATTTGTGCAGTATCTCTAAAATTAGAAATATCCTATCTCTGAGTGATCCTGAAAAACTAGTTCATGCATTTATTACTTCTAGGCTGGACTATTGCAATCCATTATTATCAGGTTGTTCTAAAAGCTCCCTGAAAAGCCTTCAGTTAATCCAGAATGCTGCAGCGAGAGTACTGACAGGGACTAGAAAGAGAGACCATATTTCTCCCATATTAGCTTCTCTTCATTGGCTCCCTGTTAAATCCAGAATTGAGTTTAAAATCCTTTTCACATACATGGTACTACGGGGTCTTAAAGACCTCATAGTACCATATCATCTCAATAGAGCACTTCGCTCTCAGACTGCAGGCTTACTTGTGGTTCCTAGGGTGTTTAAAAGTAGAATGGGAGGCAGAGCCTTCAGCTTTCAGGCCCTTCTCCTATGGAACCAGCTCCCAGTTTGGTCTCAGTAGACAGACACCCTCTCTACCTTTAAGATTAGGCTTAAAACTTTCCTTTTTGATAGAGTTTATAGTTAGGGCTGGATCAGGTGACCCTGAACCATCCCTTAGTTACGCTACAATAGGCCTAGGCTGCTGGGGGCTTCCCATGATGCACTGAGCATTTCTTCTTCACTCACCTCTCTTCACTCTACATGTGTTTTAACACCACTATTGCATTTAATCATTAGTTATTATTAAACTCTGTCTCTCTCCCATAGTGTGTCTTTTGTCCTGTCTCCCTCTGCTCCCTTCTGTTTCCCTTCATCCCCAACCGGTCATGGCAGATGGCTGCCCCTATCTGAGCCTGGTTCTGCCGGGGGTTTCTTCCTGTCAAAAGAGAATTTTTCCTTCCCACTGTCGCCAAGTGCTTGCTCATAGGGGGTTGTCTGATTGTTGGGGTTTTTGTCTAATATAGTAGGGTCTGTAGCCTACAATATAAAGCACCTTGTGGTGACTGTTGTTGTGATCTGGCGCTATATAAATAAAACTGAATTGACTTGAATTGATTTATGTGCACTGCTTCCAAAGAATGAGACATATTACAACATGACTAAATCAATCATGTCCTAAGTTAAATGTTACCAAATCTCTTGATAGCCTAATTAGTATGTTTAATTATCTTGGTTTCTGGATTTATTCTAATCTTTCCTTTATACATCATGTTACAAAAAGGGCTCAGGTCATCAGAGGTACCACAGAAGGATCATTCCTATTTTGAAGAGTGCTTTAAGTCAATCAGCTTTTTCTGTAACATAATCTAAAGAATAGATTTTACTGCCAGTTCATATCAGAGAGATCAATACGTACCCTTCGTTCACTGATCAGTTGAAGCTGATATGTGAATACTATCAGCTGACTGACCTTTTCTTCTTTCTTGTCTGTTGTCTTGTTCTTCATTGATTTCTGCTTTGTGTGTGTGTGTGTGTGTGTGTGTGTGTGTATGTGTGTGTGTGTGTGTGTGTGTGTGATTTGGAAATGCGGCTACATTGTTTGGTGGGTGTGCTAATTTGGGTTTCCGTCAATATCTATCATGTGTACTATATGTGATCTTTATGATAATTGATCCATCCATCCATCCATCCATCCATTTTCTGCTACTCCAGCTCACCGAACCAAGGTGTTCCCAAGCCAGCTGAGAGACACAATCTCTCCAGCACATCCTGGGTTTGCCCCGGGGTCTCCTCCTGGTAGGACATGCCTGAAACACCTCACCTAGGAGGCGAGTAGAGGGCATCCTAGTTAGATGCCCAAGCCACTTCATCTGGCTCTACCCTGAGCCCCTCCCAGCTGACTGAGGTCCTCACCCTGTCTCTAAGGCTGAGTCCAGACACCCTTCAGGGGAATGATAAATTATTTTATTTTAATTTTCGGTTGCTGTTGTTAGAACTGGCCAGGGACATTTGGCACTACCTCTGTTGATCAATTAGCACTGTCCCTGTCAAATAAACAAATAAAATGAAATGAAAAAATAGTGCAGTGAGATGATGCTATCATTTGACATTGATAATGCTTAAAATTGGTGACGATTAGCAGGTGTAATATTCAGCATCTCAGTGTGATAACATGGACTATTTGCTAAAGTCCAGCTGGAGCTGATAAGAATCTCATTACTTTCATATTAGGTCATTAAGCATAGTTAAAAAAAACTGAAATTTTTCCTATGGAGGATGTCAAGTCTGCACCAAATTTCAATGACTATCATCAAATAGCTGTCAAGGTCTTTCAGTGAAAACCACAAAAGTCATCTCATGCTGGGAAGGAAATGTTTGGGCTTCAGAAAATAACCCAGGGGATTCATTGTTTGAAGACCTTGAATGTTGGTTAAAAAAAAGAAAAAGAAACAAGTAAACAACCAAAAAACAAAACAAAACAAAACCCATCATCCATAGGACCTAAGTATTAGAGAAGGAAGGAGAGAGAAACACGGATTTAGATGATGAGGTACAGTGAACATGACATAAAAAGAGAAGTTCTGAGACTGGTTGAGTTTTCTGGTTGTTTACTTGGTTATATCGATTGGTTGTTGAAGGATATGGAGTTACAGGAGAGAAGACCAGACAGCTGGCTACAGGGGTGGTCAGTGTTTATTTATAAATAAATGCTTTTAATAATTTAGAGGAACCATCCAGACACTATGTAGGTTATTCCCAAGATGGATAAGAAGGAGATTAAAAAACAGGAATGATGCACCTGAGGTTTTTGTGTGAAGTGAAGCCATGTTAGATGCTGGGTCAATCCCCCCCCCTAAAAAAATTATGGTAGATTGATAGATTATTACTAATAGCATGATAGGACTACAGTTTGTCGCCGAGCTTCTTAAAATTATGCAAACTGTAATAATGTTGCTGTCTACCTCTTGGTACCTCACTATCTTTATGTATGCCAGAGCATTTGCAGTGTCTGCTCCTTGTGATGTTGTCCTAGATTGCTGTAGCACTGAGGCCTCGAATCATGAAGCAGTGGTGTGTTGCACGGATCACGGGAGCACAAGTTGGACACACAGAGGCAGAGATAACTAGCACAAGGGGAAAAAAATGAAATAAACAAAAACAAAGAAGAGAGTGTAACAGGGAAGCTGTGTCTTTGGATGTGTGCACATGGGCTTGTGGAACTGGAACAGAGGTGTGTTTGCTCTGGTATATGATAGAAATAGAGAAGAGGGGATAAAGAGGATAAACAAAGATAGACATAACGTAAAGAGGCAAAATGAGCTGGTGTTTGTTTGCTTTTCCTTCCTTCCTTTTCATCTATAGCTGGTAGATGGATGCAGCAGCCCTCTGGTGGGGTTATGTACTTTTCAAGGCTTCAGGCAAAGTAACAGGAAAAACAGGAATCTGTAAATACTGGTGGACTTTAAAACAAAAAGAGAATTTTTTTTTCAGATGGGCTCATTTGGCCTTCAGTAATCAGGGATTCTTTTTATTCTGTCCTCGACACCGTAAAGCCATTTACAACTTGTTACATCATCCATCCACAAGCTTTGATTCACTCGAGTTTAATGTTCATTTATCAAATCGTTTGATTTCAACACTTACAGACACTTACAGACAGAGATGCTGGCTCTCAACATGCTATACATTAGCAAAATGAAAGGATAGTATACTGTATTGTAGAAATTCAAATATGTCTGCCTTCTCTGCTGTGAATAGAGAGAATATGTTGCTTGAATACAGCCATATTCAGTACTTTTTCAGTTGGCATTAAAAGGATAGACAGCACTTCGTAGGTGGACAATCAACGTTTATTCCACAGTCAAGAAAGAACATGAAAAACATGTTTCTGCTAAATATTGATAAAAGGGATTATATTTCCGACCTACTAATAAACAGTGCCTTTCATATCTAAAAAAAAATAAAAAATAGGCTTGAGTTCAAAAGAAATTTAAATGAAATTTAAAAGAGTGTATAAGACATATGTGTCTGTGTCTGTGGTATTAAAGGGTTTTCCACCAGACTGAACAAGTGGTGATTTTTGCCTCTGTGAGGCACACATTACACCTACAGGAGCTGCTCGGCCATGAAAACCCATGCCATGAAGCTCTCGGCACACAGTTTTTGTGCTGATGTTAATGCCAGGCAAGGTGTGGAACTCTGCAGTTAGTTGCGTCAGCAGAGCGTTGGTGACTTTAACTCACTGTGTCTCAGTACTCAGCAACCTGGTTCTGTAACTTTACGTGGTCTGACACTTTGTGGCTGACTTGCTGTGGTTCCTGAATGCTTCCACTTTGTAATAATGCCACTTACAGTCAATCATGGAATATCTAGGAGGGACGAAATTTCACAAACTGACTTGTTCCAATGGTGGCATCTTATCAGTGAGCTCTTTAGAATGACCCATTCTTTCACAAATGTTTGTAAAGGCAGACTGCATGGCTAGGTGTTTGACTTTATACACCTGTGGCAATGGGACTGAAAACACCTGAATTCAAAGATTAAGAGGTGTGGTCCAATACATTTGTCCATAGAGTGTAGCTTCAGGCATATATCATGCCTACTATGACCTAACGATTTTTGTATGTTAAACATGTTAAAAGTCTCACAGATTTTAATAGACTCTCAGAGGAGTGAGTAGAGGGTGAATTAGCTATATAAAACATGGATTTAGTCACCCTGACATGACCCATTGTTTTATGGACTACTGTTCAAAGCCTTGAGTTTGACATTTTGGCAGTTGTCTTTTTTTTTTTTCAGCCAAAAATGACCATATGTGGATGAGGGAGAGGAGTACTAAGTTATGAGCATAAAGTAACTAGCATGGTTAGCAAGCTGCATACATAGACTAACTGCATTCAAAATGCTCCAGAAGGGATCAGCAGCACAAACACAGTCATTAGGTCCCATTCAGTGACTTGAATTAACTGAGATGATGCCAAAGAAGAACAAAGCTTGAAGCGACAGCCGCCTGTCTCAGCACGCTGTCATAGAAGGCGGCTACACCTTTAATCCAAAGCCCTGCCCCACTCTCCCAACTGGAACAGTTGTCATGAACAGGGGGAATTACAGTGCTGTGAAAAAGTATTTGCCCCCTTCCTGATTTCTTTCTTTTTTTTTTTTGCATATTTGTCACACCACAAAGTTCATCTTTTGTCTCGTCAGTCCACAGAATATTTTCCCAAAAGTCTTGGGGATCATCAAGATGTTTTTTGGCAAACATGAGATGAGCCTTTGTGTTCTTTTTGGTCAGCAGTGGTTTTCTCCTTGTAACTCTCCCAGGGATGCCATTTTTGCCCAGTCTCTTTCTTATTGTTGAATCATGAACACTGACCTTAACTGAGGCAAGTGAGACCTGCAGGTCTTTAAATGTTGTTCTGGGTTCTTTTGTGACCTCCTGGATGCGCTCTTGGAGTAATTTTGGTAGGCCGGCCACTCCTGGGAAGGTTCCACATTTTCTCCATTTGTGGATAATGGCTCTCACTGTGGTTCACTGGAGTCCCAAAGCCTTAGAAATGGCTTTGTAACCCTTTCAAGACTAATAGATGTCACTGACTTTGTTTCACAGCTGTTCTTGAGTTTTTTTAGATCATGGCGTGATGTGTTGCTTTTTGAGATCTTTTAGCCTACTTCACTTTGTCAGACAGGTTCTGTTTAAGTGATTTCTTGATTCAACAAGTCTGGCTGTAATCAGGTCTGGGTGTGGCTACTGAAACTAAACCCAGCTTTCTAAAAAATGTTGTTAATCCCAGTTAATTCATGATTTAACAAGGGGGCAATTACTTTTTCACAGAGGGCCAGGTAGGTTTGGATATCTTTTATTCCCTTAATAAATGAAATCATCATTTAAAAACTGCATTTTGTATTTACTCAGGTTATCTTTGACTAATGTTCAAATTTGTTTGATGATCTGAAATCAGGAAGGGGGCAAACACTTTTTCACGGCACTGTAGCTATAGAGACCAAAAGCATTTTCACTACCTGACTATAAACAGACTGTACAGCATGTATGGTTTACATCTATTGATGGGGACCTTCTGCATTTTTTGGCTTTACCTGTAGATTAGCCGAGCAGTCTGAAACGATTGGCAAGAATTTATGCTACAAAAAAGCAAAACAAATCTCAGTGGGAGAAAAAAGTGCAGAAATACGGATGATCTCCTCTTTACTTTCGTAGTACATTGCCGTATAAGCAGTTTTGCACTCTGATCTTTGTAGATAAATAATTTATTTAACCACCTTTAATTAGCGTCTGCTCATGTGTCACTCAGACATTGTTGGTAGCCTAGTTTTGGCTTCAGTGAGTCTCCAACACAAGATCTGTCAGACATTTTAAACTTTGAAAGATTATATGTTCACATCCACATTTTGCAACTACTTCTAGGTCATCATGTATATTTCCTTCCCTGAAATCAGATTGTCTCCCCACCCCGCTGTCGCTTCTCTTTACTTGCTCTCTTTTCATTCCTCACTATCTCTCCCGGCACTTTGGTGAGTCACCTTGCATGTCTGAGTAATTATACACATCCTCTGGTGCACGCATGCACAACAATGCAGTCATAAACAAAAGTAGTACACAGCATGTATTTTTTCATATTTAATATGTTTTAGTGAAAGACTATAATGGATAAGCATTTCTAATTGTAAGCAGTCAGCTGTTAAGTGAAGGCGAATCAGTTCACATTAGCCTGCAAAGAAGCCTCGTGTCAAATAGAGGCGGTGCGTTATTTCAGGTATAGTTAGACAATAAAATATGAGTCAGGGAGGTTTGAGTAATACATACATGGACAACTTGGACGCTTATTAGATGCCAAAATGCTGAGCTACAGCTTATAGCACGACGACGAATTATATTAATGCTGAAAGTTATGATAGTGAGTCATTTCATCCTCTGTTGTGATGATCTAGCGGTAAAAAAAAAGATGTCTGGTCACGTTCCAAAGTAATCTACCAGAAATAGGTTTACTTGGAAGGCCGAACAACAAGAAAATGATCCAATTTTCCACAACACATGTTTCTGAAAATTAAACTTCTGCCTGGCTTACAATGAGATGTGTTGGGAAGTTTAACTGGGAGATAGTGTCAGTTGTGGCTGATTTGTTTTCTCAACAGCTATTGGGCTGCCTCTTCACTGACCATCTAAAATGTGTGTGAGGAGATGACCAGTATTGATGTAGAAAAAAAAAAAACATTCAAACTGAGTGAAAGCAGTAGTCTGAGAAATAAAAAATAGTCCTATGTCCTATATATGGTCAGATATAACGAATATAAGCTTTGTGATTTATCTGTATGCGGCTAATTCTTGACTTTAATCCTCACCGACACACCCACAACTGAAAGAACTCAGAAGATCATAGCTATTCAGCTTCAGCTTCATGTGCTTAATGGCAAGGTGCATTAGGTTACCTCTGTCATGCCCCCTGGCCATTGCAAAGTAAAGCTCAGTGAGAAGAGCTGGACTTCTCTTATGAATTAGATATGACATATTAGAGAGTACAATAAATTAATCATGACAAAGGATTCCAGCTTGATTCCCATAATAAAACACTCCACCTTTAATAATGACTAATTATTTACAGGCTATCACATGGCCGTGATTTTGCAGAAGCAAATTCTGATAAGCCAGTGCAATGAAAAATGCCTCTTCCTCCTCAAGTAACTTTAAGGTAGGAAAATTCATCTTGTTTCTCTCTGATACAGTGTTTTCTGTATCATCATAAGTGAAGCTTTGTATCGAGCAACAAAACAAAGAGACCATGATTCAGCAAATGAATTAGTGAGCAGCATCAAAGAAAACAATGTACAGCTACTTAACTGCCCAGCTAAGAAACAGGATTGGAAATCAAGTTGAAGTGGAAATCTACTGCCTCTGTTGCCTAACAAAGAACCGCTATCATCAAGACACATACAACATTTTGTAATAACACAAATAACAAAGAAGGTCAGGGTGGCTAGAAAAGGAGGAATGAGAGCCTTCAGCATCAGCATGTCTGTCTGGCTCTCTGTATAGCCAGATATCCTTTGGGTAGCCAATTGCCTGCAAACCCATCCAGACAATGAACCAATCACCACCCCAGTCAATCAGGCTGCTGCCAGCACACACTGGATGCACAACAGTAATTCTCATTTTTGTGCAGAATGCACAATCCTTTTACTTTCTGACATTATGTGTGGTGAAAGAAATTATGCACCACAAAAGTACCCACAACAGAATGAAAATTGTTTTCTGTTTCAAACATTGCCAAACCCTTAAAGAAAAACAAACTCTAAAGTTCAGACATGCAACCGCAGCTTTTAGTGTGTTGGTGGGAAAGTGTTTAAAGAGCCCATCTGATACTCTTTTATAGAGTTATAATTTGGGAAGTGTACCAGGATAGTTTCATATGCTTTAATGTTCAAAAAACAATTTTTTTCATTGCTCCAGCTGTCTAAAGCCCAGTGTTTTAGCCTCAGTTTCTTTAAGCCCCCTTGTCCAGAAGTCCAGTCTGCACTGATTTGTCAGTTTTCCCAGAGACAAAAAGTAGAGGCATTTGCAGAACATGAGTGGGCGTTCCTCAGTCGCTACACATAGTTGGGTTAGAGTTAAGCGCAATGTGATTCTAGTCAGCAACATCTTACTCTTCTAATTCTGCAGTATATGACAATGCTTTTGTGCAATGGTATCATCATTTCCAAAATTTGTGCATCCTGACCCTTTATTTTTCACATGTATGCTAACAAAAAAGCAGGCTGAGTTTATGTTGCACTGAAGGAAAGGTAAAATGAAAACACAAAACTCCACACTTCGCCCTTGTTTATTGGCTTCAAATTGGTCTTAGAGTCTCCACAATTTTTGATTGTCCCTCACTATTACGGTTTTTATCTCTGGCCTGTGGCTATACCGGCAAAGCTAATGGTAATGTTAGCCACCTTACTCACACATCTTGTTGTTGTGGTGACATTGCCATAAAAAATAAAACAAATCCACTCCGCCCTGAGGCCTGTACTAAGAAGCAGGATTTTGTATTATCTCAGTAACTTCTGGGATAACCGTGGGTTTTCTGCACTACAAAGGTGGTTCACTTCTTACCGGGGGTATATTGCCATGGTAACCTATGCTGCTAACCTAACCTGCTCCGGAGCAGGTTAGGTTCCAGATTAGAGATCAGCCGGTACAAAATCAACGCTTACTGACCAATCAGTTCTCCAGAAAATAGCATCCTCATTCCTGGAAGATCCCTTGGCCCTTCAGAAGTTTTCAGTACCTTCTAATGTCTGATGTGCATCAGTAATAAATATAGATTCTCAGACACAGCTTTATTCCTTGATTTTTTTTCTGTTGGCTGAAAACAATTTTACAATACTTTATTGTTCTATAAGCATTAATGATCCAGGACACCTACACTGTACTTGCTGACTTTACATCAAATTTGCACGTAGACTAAGCCTATGTTTGAATTCTGTTTTATATATTTAATTTTCACTCTCAGACCATTAAACACCACTGAAGCTGCAGCTGAAAGAATAAAAATTAAAACTGTCCTTTAATCATTAATTTTAAAAAAATAATTGATTAATCCATCAGATTCTCCTGTGTGATATTGATAAGTCTGTTAACTTACACAGTCTGCATTCTTGCTGGCTTTCTTTCCAGGCTTCAAATAGGCTAAACTTTAATATAATAAAGTTTAGCCTGGCAGAGAAGCGGCTCTATCGAGTAAATAAAATGGCGCACAGTGTGGCACACAGCGCTTTCAAAAAGGTGATGCAGCAGGTGTGGACTTTGCTTAGTTGCTTGTTTAATGTTTTCTGGTTTGCTACTGACAGGTAGTCTAAATTAGGGATGTGCGCAACTAGTCGAGCAGACATTTAAATGTTGGTGCCTTTGCTAGTTAGTGCCAGAAATACTAGTCAGTTAAATGTATTATTCTTATTTTATTAATGTACAATGGCAGTTAAAGGTGGAAAGATGTTACACAGTACTTTGATGTAGAAAAAAAGGGTGGCTATGTGTTGGTTTTGTCAGAATACATTGGAATATAACCAAGCAACCAAAGCCATGTGTAACCATATTCTGCATCGGGATTTGGATGCTAGCATGGAAAAAAATCAAGGCTACTGCTGCTAGCACTGCTAAGGTTAGCCAAACTTTACAAATTAATCTGACACTGTGTGTGTTTGTAACGTTATACACTACACAAAGTGTTACACATTTCAGTGAAGAACATGATTAATGGTTTCATAGAGCTCCTAAAATACACACCAAATATTTTAAAATGTGCTCAGCTTTAGAAGATTTCTGAGGATTTTCTGTCTTTTGGACAGTCGACTTGTTCTCTCTTTTAAACGACAAGCAAATTAGTCACCAGGAACATCCCTAGTCTAAATGACTAAATAACTGAATATTGATTCAACACCCCTGACTGAGAACACATGTTTTCAACAGGCCTTTGTACCCAGATTAAAGGAATGGTTTATAAAATTCAGGATGTGGTCTCAAGCTCAGTGTGACAAATTGCAGTGGTTGCTTGACCAACCAGCAGTCACATTTTTCATGTCAAAATCTTAATTGGAAAAGTAACCAGTAACTCCACCTGTCTGGTAAATGTAGTGAAGCAAAAAGTACAATTTCCTCTGAAATGTAGTGGGGTGTAACTATAAAGTTTCAAAAATTGTACTCAACCAAATATAGACAAGCGTGGATTAAAAGTCTTATCACAATGAAAGTAACACTGAGTAAAAAGTACAAAATTTGGATATATGAATTTCACACGTAGAGGAAAACCTCATGGTAGATAAATTTTTATAGGGGTTCTTTTATTGGTCTAGCTCTGTCTGCCTAGATCAGTGTTTCTTGAGCTTTTTCTGGCATGGACACTTTCAGAAGTCAAAAGGCAAAAAAATATGACCCACAATTTTAATCAATCATGTACAACAAGAGTTTTAGTGAAAAAAAGGGTCAGCAGGATAGCATCAGAAAGGTCTTTTTGTTTATTTTTTTATTCGAAGATCATATTCATTCAACTTCGTCCATACTTTGTCCCTGGTAGTCCACGCCCCACATGCAGTGGCCCCACAGTTTGAGAACCACCGGCCTAGATTGTCTAGCAAGTGTTTTGTCACCATAACACCGTAACAGACAATGACAGGAGTGCTGCCTTCATGTTGACTAACAGCGTAATAACCAGTCACAGCTGATCCAATCTAACAAGCCTGCTCATTCTTTGTTTGAGGGTGTGCCAAACAAGGTATTTCAGACAGTTCAGGAGCAGTGAACAATTCTCCTTGTGGGGGAACTTTGGGCCTGGTAACTTTGCAGACTTTTGAAAAAAAGCTAAATAACAGAGTCAAGGAAATGGAAAAAACCCAAAAAAGCAAAATATGGTCACTTGAAAACACACTGGACAATGTAATCAATATAATCACAGTGTAATCACAGGGCTCTCACAGTTGTAAACACATTCACAGCTTTGTTGTGCTGTTTCATTTCTCCTAGTAACCTAGGCACAGAGTAAGCGTGGGTAAGAAGAGTAAGTGAAATCAAATCACTTACTTTAAAAAGATAAAATTCTCATAATGCACGGCTGAAGTTTCACTTTCATCTGCTTCTGTTATGCTTTAGTAAATGTGTTTAGTGTGCCAAATGTGGAGTTTCTTCAAAACAGTGCAGCAGATATGTGCAGCAGCTGTGAAAATGGATTCATGCAGACACAGGTGGGTATGATTTCTAGATTAAATAGAATCAGGCGGTCTTGGTGGTTGGCAGGTGGGTAATTGATGAGTACATGATGAGTGCTGAAGTGATCGATGCAGAGCAAATGTGACGGATAAGAGCGTGCAGAGGAAGCCCTCACAAACAAGAAAGGAGCATGAAAACTCTTCACAGGTGACGGCACTAACCCCTAAGCCACTGTTCAGCTTTAACACTGATTAATCATGAAAATGAATGGTTCTCATACAGTGCTGCATTTGAATAATCAGCTGTATTGTGTGTACAACATCTGAGTGGGCAGTTCATTGCACTTTAGTGCTGCAAAGCCAGGGATGAATGAAATTTGTGTGTATTGGTAGAGTGGAGGGTGTTCATCATGGAAAGCAATATTTATCAACAGGACAGGAACATAATTATTTAAATGTAGTTACAGGCTAAAAAAACAAGTGTTAATTTGTCAGGAAAACCAGGAGCAGTCGATTGGAGAAATTACATGCTGTCACCTTAATTAATTAGAGGTAGCCAATCTGGTTACCATTTTACCCTAAAATGCAGCATTCAGTTAATTGTTAAAGCATCTGGAAATAAAAACACATGCTCCTGTGCACTGAAAAGTAATTTACAGGTCTGTGAAATAGTAAATGCCTTAATGTAGTAAAGTTAAAAAAAATATTTCCACATGAGCACTAGACAGTTTAATTATAGGCTAGTACTAGTAAAGATTACTTCAAAACAACACTATTAATACATTAAAAAATATAAAAGAAAGATTATTAACATGCAAATTTTATTTGGTTTTTTGTTTTTGTTTTTGTTTTTTTTGCCTGTCCATTTCAAATACCCATTTCTTAAAGATTGCTGGGAAGAATAAAAATTCACTCTGAGAGGGCATAATTGAATAAAATTTGCTCAACAGGATTTGCTGATAAAATCTGACAGTTTTCAGTCATCACAAACCATAATCGTGGTTAAAAAAAATTGAGAAGCCTCCTGTGGCTGAAATCAGGCACTTACTTTTAGAAAGGTTACTAAGAATTCCAACTGGCAAATCTGACTTTATTACCAGTCAACCCATTTCACCAATTACTGCCATCTAGTCAAAGCAGCTGGCCCCTATCAGGCACAGGCACAATTTCTTTGATGTCTGTGCTATAATGCATTGGGCTATGGCAAGAGTGAGGCGGGTCTCACAGCAAACTCGTCTCATATTGACGTTTTTAAAGGTCCCCTTTGCATCACATTTTAATGCACGGGGCAAGTGTGAAGTGGCAAAACACCATCTTTTACTGAAGCTAACCAAGCACTTTTTAGTGCCTAAACCAAATCAAGTGGCGAGTGAAAACCAAAGTAATAAGCGAGGGAAAAGTAAACTAATCAGCGAGTAAAAACAAATTGCAAAGCACAAAGCTCCCAAATGAAGCAGTCTTCTGCACCCCTTCAATCTCCTAATACATAATTTTCCTCTTTAAAAGAGGATGGCACAGCTGGTGCATAAAGGCATTAGTGCTAAAGGACACCTTATGCATAACTCTGTGACATCAGCGGTATCTGACAGAACGGCAGTATTTGTTGCCCTGGGGCGAGAATGCTAAAAAAGTAACGGGCAATGACGGTAGGCAGGCATAGGAACCATTTGGCTCTGCTTCACAAGTAAAACACTAAACGGTAAAAATTTCAGTCTGTTATGTTAAAAATCTCAGAGCAGAGCGGTGTAGATACAGCTTAATATTGTGTACTGTATAACCAAAAAAGACTTGGTACAAATGCCTTTGGCCAAAACTACTTAAAATTCAAGGCCATCTGACATATCATAACACTGCAGGCTGTAACACACAGTATCATCCAGTCTTTAAGAACTCATGATCAAGCAAACATGATGTGTTAAATTTAATCCTTATTTAGAGTGAGGGGGAAAAAAAGAAAACAACATGAAGTCAGAGTTATGTCACTTAAACTGTTCAAGCCTCTTTAGGGATTAGACAAGATTAAATAACTCAATAAGGATCACACATTCAGGGGGCATGTATTAGGCAATGAGAATCTAAAATATGACTAAGAGGAGTGAAGAAAGCCAGCTGGTTGGGAGGAAAGAGGGAAAGTGGGCAAGAAAAGGCAAGGAGGCATGAAAAAGTCACCCTTGCAGAAATTAGATTTGCAAGCACGAAGACAGTGCAACCTATCTGATGTCTTGTGTAGTCTGTGAAGTTTCCAAGACTGTTAACAGTTGCAGTACACCATCCTGTACTGTAAACACCTACAGATTTCTAAAAATACATCAGGTTGGCAGTACCACTAAGGCATATCTCATCTTGAACCTTCTCAGATCTTTAAGGGGTTGTTTTTCAAAACATGGCACAACATTGATGAGTTTCAGTGGATATAATGAAAGTCTTTTGGTATAAACTGAGTTCCTGCTTAGAAACCTGACTGTGCTTTCAAATAGATTGAAGGTGAGTGGAGATGCATCATACATCATAGGTTATGTATTACAATATTGAGCCCCTTCCTTTACTCATGCCTTTATATAGGCCTCATAACTACAAACCTTATAGCGCTCTGCAGCACTGATAAGGTGAAATTGCTTTCACTAGACTGTATCCATATTCTTATAATTCTGTAGCAAGAAACCGACTATTTCCACCAAGTCGACAAAATTGCTCTCTACAACAGCAGAGAAATGATTTGGCTGACCTGGCAGACTTAAACATCCCATCCAGTGTCGAACAAACACACAAAGTCTGTTGATATTCACTGCATTTGCAACATTTTGTTAGCTAATTGTGTCTACAAATGTGGAACTGCTAAAGGAAACACTTGACTTGACTACTTCATTCTCAAATAATGAACTGAACAATAAACTGTATGAGTTATTTGTCAATTTGTTTGGTGCGGACAGTTAACTATGGTTTCGTTGGGAAGTAGATCTAATACATGATCAAAATATGTAGAGAGCTGCTATTGTCTCAAGGTGTCTCTGAAACTCACGAATATAAATCCCTTAAAATTTTCTATGGATACTTATCATCCATTGTATTTCATGTAACTTTAGTGCTAGCATCAAAACAAGATCTCCTTCATTCTTTGATAAATGTCAAAATCAAATGGACAACTGTAATCAACTGAGCACTTTTCTACCCCTGTGAAGATAAATCCTCTTCATTTTGATGGACTCCACTGTCACTCTTAGGTCAAACTTGTAAACTTTTAAATGTCAAAGAATAACATAACTTTTACACTTCCATTATTGTAACCCATGTTTTTCTCTGCTGTACAGATTTTAAAGGCCTTGATGGCAAATCTTTTGCAACTTTTGGGTATACAGTACACATAAAATTGACTTAACCTGACTTCAACCATGGCTGATTGTCATCAGCTTTGTGAGTTTACCATTTAGATTCTTTTATTCAGGTTATGCTCTTTTTTCAAATATTTTTTAAGCTTTTAGAACTTCTTCCATTCACAGTGTAAACTCATTCCCATTCCCATGGGAGCTTTACACTCACCAACCACTTTGTTAGGTACATCTGATGAACTAATCATTCATGCAAATATCTAATCAGCCAATCACATGGCAGCAACTCGGTGCATTTAGGCATGTAGACATGATCAAGACGACCTGCTGAAGTTCAAACCAAGCAGCAGAATGGGGAAGAAAAGTGATTTAAGTGACTTTGAATGTGGCATGATTGTTGGTGCCAGACATGCTGGTCTGAATATTTCAGAAACTGCTGATCTGCTGGGCAGATGGACTACAGCAGTAGAAGACCACATTCTTGTTCAGGCTGGCGACGGTGTAATGATGTAGGCGATATTTTCTGGGCACACTTTGTGCCCCTTAGTACCAATTGAGCATCATTTAAATGCCACAACCCACCTGATTATTGTTGCTGACTATGTCCATCTCTTTACGACCACAGTGTACCCATCTTCTGATGGCTGCTTCCAGCAGGATAACGCTCCATGTCACAAAGCTGAAATCATCTCAAAATGGTTTCTCGAACATGACAATGAGTTCACTGTACTCAAATCGCCTCCACAGTCACCAGATCCCAATCCAAAAGGCATATGGGTGTCTAACCTGGTAGTAGCAAAGTGTACTAGTAAACTGTCTGGTGAGTGTAAATGTAGTGTCACATTAACTCTACTCAATAATTTATGCACTTTATGTGTCTTGAAAACACACATGGCTGAACTTTGGTTGCATCTTAATGAATTTACCTTTACTTGCCTATTTTGTCATAATTTGGTGAGTGTTTTTTTTTCTTTGTTCTTTATGTACAAGTCTGGACTGTGTTTTATTTCTATTGAATACAAATTTCTGATGCCAGTTCAAAACCTGATGATAAACATAGGTAACATTTGAGGTCTTTGTTGTTTGCTAGTGTGGTAAGCAGATGAAGCAAAGTAGTCATTCCATTTTTCATATTTTACACATCTTTCAGGCTCTTGTTTGTCCACAGTTTCATACATTTTCATGTATTTCTCTGCAGTTTAATGAACAGCTTTTGAGCACGTCTTGGCAACTTCTCTGTCCTTCATGGCACATACCTTTTCTTTTATCGAGCAAAACATCAATAAACTTTGTTTTCTAGTTACCAGACTCTAAATAGGGGTTACAGCTTTTGCTCGAGTATGAAAGAACACATGATCCTCCTCAAACACAGTGGAGTATGACCATTTTTAGGCTTGAATTAGTAAAGGATCACATCTTCACGTTGGAAATATTTAGTTTCAATTTCGTAGAATCTTGTGGTGCATCATGGAACAAAGAGCCACCAGATAATACAGCTACATTTTGTTTTTTTAATTAAGTTTATATTGCATTAAAGTTTCACAGTTAAGATGGAGAAATGATTAAAAATTGAAACAGACAAGGGACTTTCATGGCTAAATGTTTTTGTCCTCATCTGGGTTCATCTATCTCAAGCAACAAGACTTTCTCTTAAATGCATGCTGGCATGCCTCCAAGTGGCTTTTAACCAAAGAAAATCTCTGTGCAGAGGAATGCAATAGAAATGCTAAGCCAATATGAAATGCCAATAGGTGAGCCAAGCATAGAAAAGGTTGTCTGTCTCTGGCGTGTATTAAAAAATAACTCGAAGACCTTTTTGCTACAGAAATAATCTTTTCCTTACGTTGGAGATTAAATATTGAAAGTCTGTTGATTTGTGTGAGATCCAAGCAGTGAGTAATGTTGTATTAGTCTTGTATTGCAGTTCAAAAAAAAAAATTTTAAATTCTGGCACACCCATAAATGCTGTTGCTTAACCATGTGGATCAGGGTTTGGTTCTTGACAGGAGGAGATGAATGACCTTCTGTTATTAACCTAATTTCTGGATAAAACAGTGATTTTTCAATTCATTATTGCTAAACTCTATTAAGTTGTTACTTCCATAGAACAGCAGTGAAGATATGTGCTTCATAAAAGAAAACCTACAGTATATCACCATGTTTCATGAAAATGGCAACCTACTAGGGATGCACTGATGCATTCACTGCATTAGTGCCTTGTTTATAAATGATGTTGATTCCTCTGCATTAATCTGCTAAAAGAACTACAATGAATGACTTGCCCTTTGGCAATAATCATTATAAAAAACGCTTGGATGAAGCTATTCTTAAAACTTAAAGGAGCACTCCACCAATTTTACCTGTGAAACTTTACTTGTCAAAGAGGAGCATCACTCAGATGGTGGCTTGTAGCAGAAATTTGTCAAGTACGATGTCATTCGGTTTTTAATGCCTAGCTTTGCTGAGTTTACAACTTGAACAAAAACGTATAGATTTGGTTATTTAGAGCTTGAAACAAACAAGGGACCAGATGTCAAGAGACCCCTTTTGCCTTCAGAACTGCCTTAATTCTTAGTGGCACAGATTCAACAAGGTGCTGGAAATATTCCTCAGAGATTTTGGTCCATATTGACGTGATAGCATCACACGGTTGCTGCAGATTTGTTGGCTGCACATCCATGATGGGAATCTCCTGTTCCACCAAATCCCAAAGGTGCTCTATTGAATTGAGATCTGGTGACAGTGGAGGGCATTTGAGTACAGTGAACTCATTGTCATGTTCAGTAAACCAGTTTGAGATGACATGGCACATTATCTTGCTGGAAGCAGCCATCAGAAGTGTAGTACACAGTGGCCATAAAGGGATGGACATGGTCAGCAACAATAATCAGGTAGGCCGTGGCATTTAAACAAGGGTTAGTTGGGACTAAGGGGGCAAAGTGTGCCCACGCCATTACACCACCAGCCTGAACCATTGATACAAGGTAGGATGGATGTACATTCAGAGATGCTTTTCTGCATACCTTGGTTGCAACGAGTGGTTATTTGAGTTACTGTTGTCTTCCTATCAGCTTGAAGTAGTCTGGTCATTCTCCTCTGACCTCTGACATCGACAAGACATTTTCGCCCAGAGAAATGCCTCACTCTCTTTTTTAGACCATTCTCTGTAAACCCTAGAGATGGTGGTTACTCAGACCAGCCCGTCTGGCACCAACTACCATGCCATATTTAGAGTCACTTAAAATCACCTTTCTTCCCCATTCTGATGCTCAGTTTGAACTTCAACAGGTCGTCTTGACCATGTCTACATGCCTAAATGCATCAAGTTGCTGCCATGTAATTGGCTGATTAGATATTTGGATTAACGAGCAGTTGAACATGTGCACCTAATAATGTGACCACTGAGTGTTAGTGTGCACACACAGTATTTTAAATAAAAGGAGTAAAAACACCTTAAACTCAAACATAGGCACCTGGATGTGTACACAGAATTCACAATCAGCAAGTCTCTGTTAACTTTATACTGAAAACATGTAAAAAAAAAAAAAAAAAAAATGTTCACAATCTGAAATGTTGTTTGCACCTTCAACGTTCACAAAGGTTAACAGTATACTATAAACTCGTTAAGCCTGTCAAAATGTGACATTTAGCATGCTGTGCTTGCAGAAGCTTTAAAAAAATAGGAGTTTATTTTAAAATACATTAATTTAAGATGAAAGAAAGGTTTCTGGTCTAGCTCCAAATATGAACCCATAGGTGACATGAAAGTGCACCACTATATTGCTGTAGCATCTCTACAAGAAAATGAAAGTTTCTGACCCTACAACAGTTGCAGGAGACAGCAGCCAGGATTTGCTTGTGTAGAGTTGTGACCTTTAATATCATGACCAGGAGATCAGGTTTAAGCTGTTTTATTGTTCATCGAGATGGCTGTTTTGGGATCTGGCAAGCAAACAAACTGAATTGTTTTAGTCCGAGTTGGTATTAGATTTATTTTTTGTATTCAATACCAAATATTTTCAGTGGTTGTGCCTCAGGTGATCTTTCAGTGAGGTGGCACTGTTTTGAAATAGGTTTAAAGTTTAAGTGAAATTGCATTGAATCTCACTGGATTTAATAGGATCTCTGTGAAGTTAAGGATCGATATCAATATCTGCATCTTGTCTCAAAAAAATGTCTGGGACAGAAACATTATGCACACTGGTTACTCCAGTGTCTTAACCTTTTGCTCATATAAATCAGGCGCAGAGCTGCCTTTCCATCAGCAATCTCCAGATTTACTGAGAGTTCACTAGTGAGCCAAATGTAGGTGTAGGCGATAATAAAACACACTGCAGGTGTGTGTGGGTATAAGTGCCAAGTGGCGTTGAAAATTCTGAGATTACACAACCTTGTACTTAGCTTTGGGAGTTTTGGCCTTAACACAGCAGAACATCTGTGATGGGAGTTAAACATACTTGATTTCCCTCTTCAGTTAACATACCCACCTTTTTCTTTTCATTTGTACTTGCTTAAAAAAAAAAAAAAAAAAAAAAAAAAAAAAAACAACTTTTTTTTTGTTTTTTTTTTTCAG
>VUQI01062169.1:81303-101382 GCA_015106735.1 Paratilapia polleni
TAGTATGGCTAGAATCCAAGTTTTTTTTTTTTTTTTTTTTTTGTTTTTTTTTTATTCTTGTGAACTATTGATTTCCTTATTTCAAAGCGGGGTCTTATATTTGAATTTGCAATAAAATAACTTGGCCAATGGAAGTTTTACTTTGCCTGAACTTTCGACCGCATCCTGGCCTCATTTTAAGCACTCATAATGGGCTGACTGTTGTTGGTAATTAGAGAGGGTGTGGAGGGAGGTGCCTCTTGGTAACCTAATAACAAATCCACAGCCAAGCCTGGAATATTTAGATTAAATTATTCATTTAGCTGTGGATGTTAATGCCTTAGGGTGTAGCCTGATTTCTACAGTCATCAGTTCTTAGTATACTGTTTTGTTTTTGTTTTTGTCCATCTGATATGAGCCTCTTTATGGATGCTTTCTGGATCTTTAACATGCAGTATATCGTGTGAAAAGGGAAGTGTGTGCACTGGCTTTTGTGTGTATCTCTCTTTATGTCTTTGAGAAAGAAGAAAAAGGAGAAAAGATACGGAGAAAGAGACAGATCAGATAGGGACTGGACAGACAGCAGAAGAGCTGAGATGGAAGAGTGATCTTATCGCTGCAATAATGTTACACTGAGAAGATTACAATTTAAATGCTGGCAAGTCCACTGCTTCGAAATTAAGGGCACAGACACTATATTGGGAAAATAATATTATACAATATACTGTGGGTAAAAGCATGAGGGGAGATGTTTAATCTCGGACATGTTAAATAGGTCTTTTATTAGGGCTAATCATGCTGCTCATTGTTCACAGTAATGTATGGTGGAGCCTCTGTTCAAAAGTGGTTGTGCTAAAATATAATCTGCCAGAAGAAAAAGAAAACCTCTCAGTGGATTCCAGCAAGCTGGACGCTCTAATGTTAAGATAGTCTGGCTATACATCTGCTCTTAGAGATCATTGACAGCACGAGGCCGCACTGTCATGGTCCCTGGTTTTGAGTTGATTTTTGGACTTATATTTCTCAAGTGTTTTCTATTTGTTTTCACTGTTATAGTGATCTAAGGTTTTGATTATTGTTAAGTTGAGTTCTGATTCCTGTTTTGATGCTCAAGTGTAATCTTGAGCATTGGGCTTCCCATGATGCACTGAGCACTTCCTCTTCCTCACTTTCTTTCACTCTCCATGTGTTTATACACCATTTGCATTTAATCATTAGCTATTATTAACCCTGTCTCTCTCCCATAGGTGTGCCTTTTTTGTCCTGTCTCCCTCTGCTCTCTTCTGTTTCCCCTCATCCCCAACCGGTCGCGGCAGATGGCTGCCCCTCCCTGAGCCTGGTTCTGCCGGAGGTTTCTTCCTGTTAAAAGGGAGTTTTTCCTTCCCACTGTTGCCAAGTGCTTGCTCACAGGGGGTCATCTGATTGTTGGGGTTTTCTGTCTAATATCGTAGGGTCTTTACCCTAATATAGAAAGCACCTTGAGGCGACTGTTGTTGTGATTTGGCGCTATATAAATAAAATTGAATTGAATTGAATTGAATTGGTTATTGGTGTATTTGAGTTCTTGTTACTATTTAGTATTGATGGAGTTTGAATACCTGTTAAGCTGATTTACTCTTCTAGTGTTGGTCTTCAATTCTTTCAGGGGGTTTTCTTTCAGCTTCAGTTTCTACTTTGAGTTTGTTATTTGTGTTTAGTTCCCTCAGTGTTTTTCCATCTGTTCCTCCCTCTGTCTCATTCCCTCCCCCGAATTAGTTCATTCATGTTTCAGCGTCTCCTTGTTCCAGTTATGGTTGTTGTTCAGTTCCTGTTTTAGTCTGTTAATTATTTCCTCTTATGCCTTGTTTTGGGTTTTACTTTCTGTCTTTCTGATTGTCAGCTGTGCTTCATTCCCCACCTGTCCACTTCCCTAATCAGCCCTCTGTGTATATATAGTCCAGACTTCCCTGTGTCCTTTGTCAAAATATTTGTTGTGCTCTTCTCTGTTTTGCTGCCCTGTTTAGCCCTCATGTGTTTTCCGTGTTCCTTGTATTCTTCAGACACTTGTTTGTGGAACCTTTTGTGTTTCGTTATGGGCTTTTTATAGCCAAATAAAGAAGCTCGCTCTTTTGTTAACCTTTGGTTTGCCCGAGTCTTCATTTGGGTGCTCTCCACATCCACATCCTAACACATTCCATACCATCAAAAAAAAAAGAATCATATTTATTTCAAGGCCTGGATTTTATACTCAGAAAGTGTGAGCACTGCAGTCAGACAAGCTGGCTAAACCTAATGTAAACTCCACCTATTTCATTTCTTTTCCTTGACTGTTCTGAGTCAATTTCACATTTTCTAAATTAGATTTTTACAGATTGTGAACAACAAACAAACGTTGGCCACACTGTCGAAAACTCACTTTCAGAGTTCAAAGAATCAAGTTGAAGCAAGGAAATTTATTTACAGCCTTGTATCAGTGAATTATTGTGTAGTATCCACATGATTTTATGAAGCAAAAGAACAATTTAGGAACATTAGTGGGTGTGTGTGGCATTTAAGTTTCATGTTTCAACTTTATTGTCAGTAAACAATAACATGACACCCAAAAAGACACAAAAATATAACTATAATTGTAAAGAAAATAAAATAAAATACAGCAGATAAATAGACAAATAGAAAACAGACAAATAGCATACAGCACAGAGCTCTTCTAGTCCTGGAGTGGAAATGTGAGCACTTTCTGAGCAGAGAGGAGATGTTTGGTGGAGGAACATGTGGCTCCTCCTCACAGAGAATATTTGTTCTCTAAACAAGGCTCCTCTACGTGAAGTGTGCGGGTGGCCTGAAGGCGGGTTTGTCCTGTTAGGCAAATTCTGTTCCCACAAGAGATTCAGACCTGGCTCTTTCCGTGTGTTTGCAGTAAAATATATTCAGTTCTATCTGCCAGTCTCCTGGCATTCTTTCTCCACACCGACTGCAAATGGATTTGTATGGTAAAAATTTTCTGAGTTTCAGGCTCACCTTTTATATTTTGCTTTGATGTATTTTTGTGCAGAAAGCTCAGCTGGTTCACATAATTGTGGCTGGATATTATCGTCATGTTAGAGATACCAGTATTTGATTATTACATATGTTCAGTTTGTTTTTCTTGTTTTCTTGTTTTCCTTTTCTAGTTTTCCTTTTTTTTAAATCTCCTGCTGTTTCAGAGGTTTTTTTTCCCTTCAAAGCTTGTTAATGCCCCGCTCATCTCATCAGTCCCTTTCACAAGTGTTATGTTTACCGTAACACGTGGTTTCTGAAGTTCACACTGGCATTTACAATCCACTAAAGGTTCATTCACACATGACATCATAATCCTAGAAGGCTGAGTCTGACTCAAACTCACACCTTAAATGTGACCTTTCCTGGTTTTACAAGCTGCTGGAAGCTCATGACCACTAGACTAAAAGATTGTCTGGATAAAAGTGCTGCTGAAGATATAACGATTGTCAGGGTGAACTGAAACAACCACCACATTCATGCAAACCAGTAAATTAATTTAGATGTACTAATGTAATGGTACTAGCATACTTATAAATTTGTGCACTATATTTATCTGGGAGGAAAGTTATTCTGATTACAAAATATAAAAATTTGGGACTGACCAACAGGTACTTTCTCTTAATAGTCTTAAGTCTAATAGTCTAAGATATGCAATACTGTGGATTCTCCCTCAAAATCACAAGGACTGCACCATGCAAACATATAGTACAATGTTGGACACACAAAAAGTATGAAAAAAACAGTATGTGCATGCCTGTGCATGCGTTCAACTCATGATTTTGACTGACCCAGTCCCTTAGCAACTTATTTTGCAGCATTTAGCTGCTTCTGTAGCCAAGGCCTCTCTATTTTTCATTCTCTCCCACACTTTTTTTCCACTAAGCAGACAAACAGTTAACAGTGAAGTTGTGTGCACTGCTGAGAGATGCAGCGTTATCGTGATGCATGGTTTCTCATTCTGCTTGCTATATTGCTGTATATGCTGTTTAACTTGAAGGGTCACAGCAGGCCAAAATGACCCTCAGGCTATTGGGGAGTGTCCTGTTGCTACCTATGGGGCGTCCTCCGCTGCAGGTACAAATAGATACAATCTGCAGCAGCAGTTCTGCGTGGCGTTGGGTGGAGTTTGTGAAACTCCACATATTCAGTCTAGAGACTTGTGCACTTTAGAGGACCTAGCTTCTAAACTGGGACACAGAAGAGACTAAAAAGGGTGTGAGTTTGAATCAGAAGAAGGGGAGGGAAAAAGAGATGCTTTGTTATTAAGCCTGAATGATGCTGCACTTCTGGAGCCTGTACTGATAAGGATTTTAAGGAGTAAAAAATTTAGATGGTGACAGATCAGCTGAGATGTTATAAATGTATTATTAATCTTGTCCTGGCTCCTTTGTTTCAGAGTCTGTCCAGTTTAAAGTACTTTTATAAAAAAAAGACTCTCTCGACTGGTTTTCAGAATCTAGACACTCACAGATTACTTGCAGGTTTAACTGAGGACTTGGTGGCTTGGGGAAAGAATGATTTAAACAATGACTGTTACCTTTACCCTGGATTCAGGAGTACAGTTTTGTTCATGATGATGTTAAAAAGGAGGCAATATATGAAATAATCTTTCATGTTACCACTAAGATTCGTAGTTAATGCCCTGAAGCAGAGGGACTAACTCCATTAAAAGCTTTTTTAAATCATCTGGTAACTACTTTAAACAATTTGCAATAAATCAGAAAAATTTGTAGCTACTTAAACATGCAGGGATCAAAAGCACCAGAAATCAGTGAAAGGAGCAGCATTTAGTGCTAAAATGTTTCATCAATTTAAAATAATTAACTCTTCTTGGGAGTTTCTCTTAAGTAAACCAGTTAGTTAGCATGTATGCCTGAAATAGTCCCAGGCTCTGAGTGAAGAGATTGCTGCATTTTATTGTCTAGTAAATCAAGTGAAAATAAAGTAAAGTAACATCACATGTGGAAAGGACTCGTGGGGCGGCTTTCCTTCATCACAAATGATAAGCTCAAACACAGGCTAGCCTAGTAGGTTGCAACACGCCAGCTTACAAGTCTGCATTTATAGGGTTGAAAGAGCTGAAAGCTGTGTCTCTTTCAGGCAGTAGTGCAACAGGGAATTGTACTCAGCAGATCTGGCCAGAATGAACAAACAACAAAGATTCACCAGCCACTACAGCAACATTTACTTTGAGCTGGATGCAGCCAGCGTGCCACAAATTCACTCAACAAACAGATGCAGGATTTTGTGAAACGAAGTGTGAAAAAAGCAGAATTAAGCATTCCACCTATTAGTTACAAAATAGGGGTGAAAATAGGTTTACATGGTTTATTAAAAAAAAAAAAGGTGATAAAAATGATGTGACAAAAATGCAATGGCATTCTTTTAACACATGTCTGTTGTCAGTGTCATGCTGCATAGAGAATTAATTTTAGAAATGAAAGAGGGTGTATCCAGGATTATTTTCAAGGGATCAGGGAGCACTTTTTGACTAACAACTGTGGAGATATTGCTGCCATTATTCACATTCTTATGAATCCTCAAAGTCAATCTTATTTATTGTAAATGCAGCTGCTTCCAGTTCTACATTTGCATGATATCACAGATTAGAGCCTTGGTTATATAATTTTTTGCTTTAGGGAAGTGCTGTTCATATTCAAAATGCGGACTGCACCATACACAAAAAATAGTGGGGAAAAAAAGTCATGAGTTCACAATTGAAATATATATTTTTTTCTTGATAATATTAAATAGCATTTCCTCACAGAATATAGTGTAATAAAAAAAAGCTGATGATGGACACACAGTATATGTCTGCATTTGTCTGTCTCTGCTTTTTTTACCCTTTAGCTGTAGCTGTGATTCAAATGCTGTTGTATGGCTTTAAAAGTACTTTGATAATCATTGCTAATATTATTATATCTAGTCTATTGTCTCCACAATACCCATTACAGCTAGACAGCTGGGACTTTTGGGATTTGGGACCACTCTTCATGGTGAAAATATGAAACAAAAAGAAGCAGAAACACCCAGTTCACTAGCCAGTCTATTAATATATTCCTGCTGGTTTCAAGTTATTGTGCTTATCCTGCCTTGGTTGCCTGTTATTCTCATGTGATTTCAGACCAGCCACTCCCACCTGCCCTGCTTTCTTGCCAGTTGCATCACCTGGTCTTCCTTGTCCTTCTACTCATCTACTTCCACTTTAATCATTAGCCCCTACAAATAAAACCCGTCCAACACTCGTGCTTTAGTGCATTGGCTTTGTTCATTTTGCTGTTGCTTTCCAGCCATTCATAGTGCCATTTGTTCTTGGCTCTTTTCTCATCCTTCGCTACCAACCTGGAGCTTGTTTTATGAACCTTGTTAGTGAACCTTTTCACATCAAGTTCACTTTAACCTGCCTATCTCAGTATTACACATTCAGTTCTTTAAGCTGTAACACAAACGTTCCTACTAAACTTTATTAGGTACACCTGTTCAGCTGATCATTAACATACATGTCAAATCAGCCAATCATGTGGCAGCAACTCGGTACATTTAGGCATGTAGACATGATCAGAATGGGGACAAAAAGTGGTTTAAGTGATTTTGAACTTGGCATGGTTGTTGGTGCCAGACAGGCTGGTCTGAGTATTTCAGAAACTGCTGATCTACTGGGATTTTCCCACACAACCATCTCTAGGGTTTACAGAGAATGGTCAGAAAAAGAGAAAATGTGTGTTTTTCTTTCTGCTTTGACAGAGCCTGGCTGGCCGTTCATCCCGCTAAATGAGGCTCCAGATGCATACTACACACACAGATGTAAGAGTGGTGAGGGAATCTACTGCATGTCCCTGTATAGAACCAAATGAGAAATTAACAAATGTCACACTGAATGGACAAACTGTTATTAAGCTTTACTCCCTTTTTAAAACTCTCTTAATAAAAAGTGACTCCATATATATCAAATTGGGGCAGTTTAATGACCATGTGGTGGGTACCTAGACTGGCGTGGTATGACCAGTGCTACTATAGGCTACTATGTTAGTGTAGAAATGTCAGTGGATTGATATTTGTCCATGCTTGGCATCCTGCATGTGTGCGCGTGAGCTCACATTTTTGGGACACAAAGCCAGCAGTCATCATTATCCGTCTCGTTTCCTTTGACCCATGAACACATCACAGCAGACACACGCGCACACACCCACAGACAGACGCGCAGAAAATCAAAGGCCTGTTCATCTCTGAAGGAGGCTGAATCGGTGTCTGATCTGATCTCAGGTCAGCCAGCCTCCCCTTAGCAAAGTATTGCTCATAGCATGTGTGTTTCATGTGTGTGTGTCAGATCAATACCCAGATACAGACAGCTCAGCCCCACCCTGCCTGAGGGCCTGGGCTCCAGGGAACACACACACACACACACACACACACACACATACAAAGAAAGAAAGAAGAAAAAGGTCTGACAGAGACAGAGCTTTTAACCACTGTGTATGAGTTTATCTTTGCTTCTGGCAAAAAACAGAAAACACTGAAATAAAGCGAGGATAGAGAAAGGTGGGGAGGCAGAGGACAGTACGGCTCATGAGAAACTGGTTAAATCATGTGATCGTGTACACAGCGCGGTGGGTGGGGTAGCGAGCGAGAGATTAAAAATGACAGATAAGGAATGTGACAAGGACAAAGAGACAGAGAGACAGCAGGAATAAAAAGGAAAAAAATGCACTGGGGCATAAATAAGGACACAGCAAAAAATGTAAATTGATGGCCTTTGATTTTTTTTTTTTTTTTAAACTGTCTTTTCTCCTGCCTTAGCATAAATGACAATGTGCCATAAAAGCCCAGCTGTGAGTTGCCAAATCGTCGTGAAAGCATGTGGAGGTGAATCTCTTCTTGCTGTAGGAGTTTTCCTGTATTCAAAGCATTTTTCTCCGATTGTGCCTGTTCATGAGGCTATTTTATGAGTGACTGAAAGAGAGGAGTTAGTGTGAGATCAAGAGACACGAGGGAGTAGAGTGAGGGAGATTCCTTCGGGCGTCCGCTGTGCTCCACTCGCCTTGGCAAGGTGTAAATTGAAATGAAAATGTGATTTGACTTTGATTAAAAACTTCAGTATCCCACATTGTCTTCCATTCTGCCCTGCTCAGCCTCAGTGTTTCCTACAGAGAACTTTTATGAAGCCTAGTATTTCCTTTCTGTTTAGGTTTTTCTGTTAACAATACAGTAACAATACAGCCAGAGCAGCTGCTTATCTTACCTTAGCTGAGCTTAGCCTAGCATATAGACTTTCCCTGGCGACCGGATCTTGCCAGGGGGTTACCGACCAGTCTCTAGGTCTGTGTGACTGGGGCCTAAGCTAACTGTCTTATATTGAGGCTTTGCAGTCACATGCCTGCTAACCATATGATGGTAACCTGTCTACCATTTTGGATGTGTGACAATGTAGGGTCAAGTGAATAAGGCCCCAGTCACATAGAGAACAGTCATCAGGCAATCACCGGTCGCTAGGGGGAAATGTGTATTCACTGACTGATTGGCAAAAACCTCTTTGTGACTGATTGCCATCGAATACACCAACTTGTCACAAACGTGCCCAAGGTTAATTCATATTTTCAACAAAATATATTGACATTGTATAGTCAGTAGTGATCAACAGGCACTATAATAGCAGGTTAGCACAGTACCTACCAAAGTGAAAGAATCAAGGCTGACACGAGAGCTTTACAATATGAAGTTATGGGCTTCTTCACTTATGGGTCATTCTAAAGAGCTCAATGAATTCAAGAGTGGTACTGTAATAGGATGCCACTGTTGCAACAATGAATTTCTTCCCTGCTAGATATTCCACAATTAACTGTAAGTGGTATTATTGCAAAGTGGAAACATTTAGGAACCACAGCAACTCAGCCACAAAGTGGCAAATCATGTAAAGTTATAGAGCGGGATCGCCAAGTACTGAGGTGTATAGTGTGTAAAAGTCACCAAAGCTCTGCTGACTCAATAACTGCAGAGGTCCAAACCTCCTCTGGCATTAACATCAGCACAAAAACTGTGTGCCGGGAGCTTCGTGGCATGGGTTTCTATGGCAGAGCAGCTCCTGTAGGTGTAATGTGCAGGTGGCCCAGCACTTTTGTCCTTATAGTGTCGTTTTAAAGCATGACCTCACTCGAAAATTGCAAAACAAATAGAAATGTGCTTAGAGTCCACGGTCCTAGTGTGTGGTGAGTTCATTGATCTAAGCTAATTCATACTAAGTAACAGAGTAATGAAAAAATAGAATTTCACTTACCAAAATTGAAGCACAAACTTCTGGGATGGTCAGCATCACACAGCTATAATATTGGTCAGATAATTCCATTAAAAAGCTCCAAACAGCACCAACAGTACACACACAGTGAAGAGGTCCAGTCCAATTACTTAAAGTAGAGGATGAGGCCTAGCAGACACCTATTGGGACAGCTGTCAGTCAAAGTGGCCACACTCCTAACTCATTTATCTGGTGGATGAGTTATAAAACTCACAGTTGTCATGAAGAGGGAAACTAACCACAGATACCAAAACTGTTTTGTTTTTTGTTTGTTTGTTTTTTTTACTTCAGCCTGTAAACAGGCTTTTTAATGCTATAAAATTGGACATTTCTATATAGGAGTCTGTGGGGATTGACTCCCTTTTGAAACCAGCTTCAAGTGGCACCTTGAGGAACTGCAATTTTTCCGACTTCCACATTGCCTTCATTTTTCAGCTCTGGAGGTTTCCCCTTGTGTAAGAGAAGTAAACAAGCTAGTAAGGCTACTGAAAAACAGAACTGATCTGCCCAACATGCTGTATGCCACAATCCAAAGTTTTCACAAGAAAAACTATAAGTATAACTGCTACATTTACCATTTTTGTGCTAAGCTATGAGCTAAACCATTCACATTAAACGGACGGACATAAGTATGGTATCAACTTCTTATCAAACATTTTACATAACATTTCCCAGTGTAATGAAAGCACGCATGAAGCACACAGTTGCTGCAGATTTGTCAGCTGCACATTAACAAGCCATTCTTTTGTGCAGAAAAAAATTAGGGGTTTAAATGATTATCAATCAGATTCCCCTTTATCCTTCCCATCTGGAATATTCACAGGCCAAAAAGACTTGAAAACTTAGCTCTGAAATTTCATCCATCAACAAACACCTTTGATTCTACCCATGCACAACATAGCCCTGCCTCATCAAAACACAAACCACAGACGGATGAAAAGAAATGGATTAGAAACTCAGTTTCTTTGACGCTCTGCTCAGAATGTATTGATTGCCTTCTTTTTCTGTCTCCCCCTCTTTCTTTCCCTTCCCTCTCTCTCTCTTTTCCCTCCACTGAATTTTGCAAAACCGCTGTAATCACTGGCAATTTGCAGGGCGCCTCGCAGCTGGACTCTTGCCCACTGCTGACAGAGTGCAAGCATGTCGGTGTGTAGAGATGTATGTGTGTGAGCGAGCGAGTTGGGTGTGTTTATTGTTTCTCCATGCGAATGTGTCCAAAAAGGTCCATTTTGGGAGAACGGGGATCCATCTCCGTATTGGAATTGGTGTATAAGCTAAGGTCCTGAAGGGACAGAAGATTTTTATAAATTGCTGATTACCTAGGGGGGTCTCTTGACTTAAATTGAGTCAGGGCCAGACACACACACACACACACAAACACACAAATACAAAATAAATGTTACGCTACATTCTCTTGTAGAAAGACTAATCAGCTGTGGGAGGTGTGCGGCCAACGGCTGTCTCAGTACCTGATTTGAAAGGTTCATCTTGTATGGAAGCTGCTTGAGTTGGAGAAGAAGACAAAAGGAGAACACACACAAAGTTTACAAGTGTTCATAGTTCAGTCCTGACAACAGTCTCCTGTCAGGGCTGCAGTCATTCCAATCAGACTCGGGGAACATTACTATTCAGACCCTGAGAGGCATTTCTCCATCAATGGAGCCAGTGCATTGATCTGCACTGGGAGGGAGACTTCTAGCACAACTCGAAGCTAATAGATATATAGTATATACAACTGATATAAAAATTTCCATTGTGACATTTTGCCTCCATTTCTGCTATTACAAAGTCTTGCAACAGGCAATTCTTAATGAGTTGTTTTCCATATTCCTTATTTTGTGTCTGTATATCTGTATATCTTTGTGTGACCAAGTGGGTGCTATTTCTAGTGCTGCAGTTTGGAGGTGAGTCAGAGAATAAGCAGTCTTTCGAGTCTTTGGGAGACTCGCAGATCTTTTAACAATGTAACAAAACCAAGATAAACCAAGATACATATCTGAAACAGCGCTCAGCAGTTCATTTGCTTTGGTAGTCTTTAGTTACAGTTTGCAGTAAACACTTCCTTTGTACAGAAAAGAAGGATGGTATCATAAGAAACCCAAACAGTAAGATAATACGATAAATCTTTTAATATTCTGTTTGTTTTCTTCATGTACACAATTTCCAAGGTAGCATTTGGAGTTGGTGCCTTTTCAGTATATATAAGGATTTTGAATTTATATATCTCTATGTATCCATCTCCTACATAGAATTTTTAGAAGAGCCAGTACCCAAAAACCACAGATTTATTTATATTATTGGAAAAATTATTCTGCATAATAGCCTTAGCTTGCTCCTAGGAAGATGTTCTCTTCAGTATATTGCAGAATGCCCTGATTGTACTTGTCAGAATTACGGCAGTGTTTCACATACAGACTTTCAATGGGTTGCATCAGTCTTTCCAAGCAGAATCTGTAGTTCAGCTGTTTATAAAAAAACAAAGCCAAAAAAGTACCGCCCTGATCCTGCATGCTCCACAGCACCGCCGAGAGGTAAGTAAAACGCCATGTTTGGAAGATTTGTAGTAGCAATTTTCTGTTTGTTAAGCAGCTGGCTGGTGGTGTAAGCAGAGGCGTCTATGCTGAGAGGGTACATTCTTGCGCTGATGACTCGGTTTTCTTCCAGACAACACTGCTCACCTGTGCTCTGTGCTCATGCTGCTTATCTGTACCTAACACAGCAGTAAAACACAGGTGTTTAGGTCGAGTTATTTCTGTCCCTCTCTATACATGCGACTGAAAGCCCATATCAGCAGTCTGTCTGGAGGCGGCTATGGCTCACCACCCAGGTGGCCACCATACTGTAGAGTGGAAACAGCTTGACCTGCTGGGTGACAAAACACACTGTGTCACTCTGCATGGTACTGTACATATTGTTGGTAAATAGCCTCAGTACAATTAAACCCATGTTTGATGGCAATTAAAATTATTGAGCTGGCACAGATCTTAGCTTATGAATTGTTGACTTTACTCATAAGCAGTCTATTAGGACTTTAATTGGTGCTATTTTTAACTCAATTCTGGCATGCGAGACAACACAAAAAAACATCTAAAACTTAATCAAAGCTTATTTTATCTGAGAAGGGTGGTAAATTACTACTTATGAATCTATGGTTGCACAATACGGTAAAGGGAGAAAAACATTTCCTACAGTAATTTTTTAAATTTTAATTACTTATTTTTTGTTGATAAGTTTATTACAAAGGTGGTAAAAACTCCACCACAAGTAATAAACTCCCCGACTCATTAAAATTTGTTTAATTTTAAAATTGGACACAACAGTCTAACGAAGCAGCAAGCATTTCACAGTGAATCAAGTCTTTAAAAAATACCCCAAATCTATCAGGATATGGAGTAAACAATAAATAAATTCAGTATTCTCTCTGATTGTGACACACATTACAGAAAGTAACGTTTCTGTTTATTTAAAAAAAATAAAATAAAAATTCTGAACTCTTTTGTCTCTGTTAACACTGTTGAGAGAAAATCTTAAATCTTACGAAACTTTCAGTAAACCAGCTTTATCCATCAGTAAGCTGTATTCATGGCTGTGTATACACATGTATAAAGCTTACATACATGATTGCAGATAACATTACAGCCCTTGTCTATTCAGGCATTAATATAAATTTGCTGCATTATTCCTGCTACAGCTTGTGCATTGCTGGTACCATTCTGATTTCCACCATTGCTACTGAAGAGAGACAAAGCAATAGAGACACAGAAAGTGAGTGAGCGGGTGGAAGAAGCACTTGTTTTTGTGCTGTGTCAGCCTCAGGCTACTATAGTGCTTGTGAACTGCAACATTTTAGTGAGGCAAGGAACATCCTTGAGTTGTGTTTACTTTTCCTGCTGCATTGCCTGAAGCCTGTTCCTCAGCTGGGCAGCTGGGCTCAGAGATGCTCACATTAGAAGTGCCGCTTATGGAATGAGATCCCAGATAGCTGCTCTGATGGGATGCTGGCATAATTAAAAAAACGCACATGCAAGGCTTATATCTCATGACTTAGTTACCGCAGAGGTCAGGCTTTTTGTGTTGTCAGTTAAAAAAAACATTACAAATGTAACTGTGTCAGACCACAATGCAACACTGAGGTGTCTGTGCTTTAGAGGCAAGCCTTACCGTGAGCTCTAGACCTTCATTAAACAGGCCATTACGCTTGCTGTGGAGGAAGGCACTGGAGCTTCCTGTCTTGGATATTCGTATCCTGGCCAAACGGGCTTTCTACAAAAAAAAAAAAAAAGAAGAGCAGAGAAACCAGATGTTAGTAAGTGCCAATACCACAACCAATCCCAGAATGGCGTCATTCCGACATCCCACTGTTTTGAGCTTCAGCACTTTTGCATGCTTTATATTTTAGTCATGATCTTATAGATCAAATCAAACATGGACTACTAAACCATGCACTTTCATCTCCTGTGATGAATTCACTCTGATCTCCAGTGATACTTATGAATGATTTATGGTGACTACGCGGGTACACATTCCTTGGATTGAAAATCAGTAAGGGTCGCAGCCTGGAGCAGAGCAGGTAAATCCTGGACGAATTAAGAAGCTAAGTGTCATTCTGTATTTAAACCAGTGAGTTCAATTTATTGGGCTGTTTTTGTGCTGCTATGTTAGTAGTTTTGTATAGCATAACAAATCAAGAAAGTGTCCATTCCCATAGTGCTCTACATCTTTACTCCTGAGCCACTATGTTAGTGTCGGCTTAAATGCATCTTTAGTTACCTAACTCATGCATCATAGTTAGTGCAAAGTCCAGTGTCTCTTTTGCTCTCTTTTTTCATGTTGTCAAATAACTTGTGTTAGACAGTCAGCTACGGACAAAAACAGCAACAAGAAGAGATGGAATAGCAAGGAGGAACGGATATATTAAGGTGCTCAGAGGAATTTTTGTACAGCTTTGACATAGTGGAAAAATTCTACTCCAACGTAATGGTTTTTGATATACTGTGTATACTCAGTGTGTGTGTGTGTGTGTGTGAGCAAACATGTCTAAGTGCAGATCAACTTGTGTATCCAGGGACACAAGAATATGGGTGCCAATAAATCTCACAGTTACCAGAACAACTGCTTTTACTGAATAGTGTAATCTGAGTCACTCACTTCTCTAAGGTCTGCTATTTTCACATAAAAGCCCGGAGTTGGGTTTAAAACTCAGTGTAGCTACAAAGTGCCTGCTTTCAGTTGCTTTCCTTTCCTGCATTTTGAAACAGAATGATGGATTCATTGAAGAGAAATTCTTCGAAGGATAATGTGAGCTGTGTAAGTGATGAGCAGACAGAGAGCTTGTTTAGTAGGGGGGCTTACGCGCCGCTGGGGGATTAATTGAGTATGTGGATGTATGTTTGCTTATCGCTGTGTGCTTTTGCATGCATGCCTCGTCTTCATAGGCGAATTTCCATACATATACATGCAAACCATATACTGTGGAGCACCAGCAGGAATACCTGGCTCAGTAAGAGAATGCTAATGAATGGTAATTTAAGCTCATCCCCAGACTTTAGTTTCATTTAAAGCACAGTAATGTTTTTTGACCCGCAGATAGCTCATGCTGTGATTTGGTAATCTAAAATGAGGCAAGGGAAATATATGGGAGTACATGTGAACACACATGCAAAGCAACCGACCCATCTATAGCACAGCTCCTTTTCAATTATTTTCTCCCGTTCTCCCGTATGATTATATCTCTCTCTTTCTCTCTGTCATTCTTTCTCCAGCTCTCCTTGACAAGTTTTCCTCACTTTCTCTGTGACCTCACACTCTGTGCATTTGTGCTGGCACAGCACTCCCAAAGGCCTTTGGGATAACCCTTCTTTATGTTCAGGTATTGTACTTTGCCAGTGGTATCATCTCTCTATGGTGACCATGCAAACCCAACGCCTGATATTGTGGCAGTGGTTGCCAGGCACTGCAGAGCTAAAACAGGGGATGTTAAGAGCTTGTCCCGCTAGATTGAATCTACTTTTGCAGGCCCCTGATAGATTCCTGGGGCCTCTGGGACCCGGGCACTTGTGTCTAGGCCCATCTGTGCTTTCAGGTAGAGTCAGGGCACAACCGATTGAGCCTGAATTGCTGTTGAAGCACTACTAAGAACACAGAGAGCAAGAAAGCCATGAGTAGACTGCTCTCATTAACATCAGCATATTGCAATGTGGATTATTAAATAGCCAAAAGTAGGTGTACATAACTTTGCACAGAGACATAGACAATCACACCATAAATACACCATAAATAAGCATATTTAGTGACATGAACACACACAATGAAAGCGAATAAACAGTATTTTCCCTCACAGTGAAAATACTTTGGACCACAGGATCACAGAAAGAACAACTTTCAATGCAAAACATGTCTCTGGTTGATGTAGAATTAAATGTTAATTTTGTTTGTTTAGGATCCCCATTAGCATCAGCCACAGCCTTAGTTATTCTTCCTGGGGTCCTTACACACTCAATCCAACACTGACAACACATCAACTTACAACAAGTAGGTTCTTCTTATACAAATAGCATTGAATTTCACAGAGAGAACATAAAAAACACTTTATAACAGGAAATCAAAAAGACACAATCAAAGAAACAATAATCAACATCTGCAATTAGACATTCATACAATAAATAATCATCCTAATAAAGAATACTTATTGTCCAATATAATTTGATTATGTCACTGCCTGTTCCATTTCCATACTTATTTTCTAAGATCAGGGTTATATATGCTCATATTCACTCAGCACTTCACCAGCAGTCTTCATTATCCAACCAAATTTTATTACAGTTCTTGCTGGTTTTGATAATACTGTTTTAACAAATATTTAAACTGTTCTTTAGTATTCTGATCTATGATATGAACTGGCAACGGGTTCCCCCCCATTCATACCTCTGTAAATTACTGTTTTCTTTATCTTAACCTTTGGCAATATAAACATCCTTTCTATTGCAAATCATGTTTGATAAGTATGTTGACTAAAATACGAAAACAGACTTTGATATAATCCCTTCGGCAATCTTGTCATGAGTACATTTCTAATTAAGTTTAACAGAGTACAGGGTGATCTCTGTCTAACCGTAAGCCAGCACAGATTATGATGCATCTCATTTATATTAGTTCTGTAATAGCACTGCAATGCACATCGTGCAACTTTATTTTGCGCTACTTGTGATTTTTTAATTTCTTTTATTGAAGCACTGCATCAGATCACACTACAATAATCAAGCTCTGACAGAACTAATGCATTTAGAACATGTTTTATAACCTCTGGTGTCATTAATTTTAAACTTCTTCTCACCACTGACAAACCTCCACCCATTTTACTTACAATATTATCAATATGTTTACACCAAGTTAATTTACAATCTACCGTTATACCTCATTGTTTTGTCTCCTGTTCAATAGGAATGTCACTAGCACTTAGTCTAAGTATCTGTTCTGCTTCTGGTCGATTCCTCGCTTGTATCACCATACACTTTGTTTTGGTAACATTTAACAACAGTTTATTATCTGTAAACAAATCTTCTACAGCAATAAGCATTTCATTTAACTTAAATGAATATTCTGCTCCCTATACTGTTGAGTCATCAGCATATATAGCAATGTGAGCCTTTTTTAATGCAAATGGAAGATCATTAATAAAAACTAAAAATAATAATGGTCCCAAACAGGTACCTTGAGGTACTCCACACATTACATATCTTATCTTTGACATACTGCCATTAAAATAAACAGTCTGCCTATGATGTGTCAGATAGCTCTCTAACAATTTCAATGAAGACCCAGAGAAGCCATAATTTGCCATCTTATTTAATAGCAAGAAGTGATCAATAAGATCAAAGGCCGAGGTAAAAATCAAGCAATATAACACCCACTGATTTCCCTCCCTCCAGCTCATTTTGACAATCATCTGTGATTTGTGTCAGTGCCGGTCAGGTTGAATGAGCAACCCTGTAAGCATCCTGGTAGTCTGAATTTAAATTATTTAAGTTCAAATAATTTCGTGTTAGTTCAAATATTACTCTTACCATTACCTTGCTTAGTTCCGGCAACAAACTTATTGAACGACTATTTACACCTGACAGGGGTAATGTTTTGTTTTTTTTTCTATCTTCCATGCCTGTGGCCAAATGCATTTCTCAATACTCAAATTTATAATATGACAGACAGGAAAGGAAATTCAACTTTGCCACCATTTTCACAAATACTGTTTCCAAAATATCTATACCCCGGTGGTCTATCTTTACAATATATAATGGGTCCCTGTTTACCATTATAAAATGCATTATTGCTAAACAAATAAGGGTCTCAGGAGGGTCTCAATGCATGGAGTATGTCCCATAAAGCATTTACTGCCATTTCAGAGCCCTTGTTTGAAGAAATATCCCTGAATGCAGCCTGCAGGAAGGGTTGGACGTCCAACTCCGTATCCTACTAAAACGTTCATTCCCAAAACACGACTGGAGGAAGGTGCTATCCATCTCTGCCCATTTCCAATAAATTTTTAAGCTGCACGGTTCTTGAAATATCAGAAATGTTTATTTTCTTCACTGTTGGCTGGAGGGCTATGTCAGTGTCTGTATTTGATTGACATCAGACTGTGCACCAGCTGAGGAACAACCAACCTTGTGATGCAGTTTACAAGCCATGGAAGGACAGTTGTTAGCAGTGGTAGTAAGGAGTAAGGACCAAACCGGCATCTAAACAGACCCAGGTACATGTACATGGTGTTTAATGTGCAGTAACTGATCAGCTCAATGCAAAATGACGCTAGCAGGCAAATCTTCCCAGGAGCGTGTTTGTTTGGTACCATGTTTAGGAAGCTATGGTGCAGGACAACTTGTGTGTTAATGTTTGTCAGTCATGCAGGCCTTAGCAGGAAAACTATGGTTTTTATTCAAAGACTGTGGCTGTTGTATTATTGAACAGTACTGCTGTCTGGCTTTTAGTCATTGTAACCATCTCTGTATGACAAACCTTACTGCTTTATGCAAATATGGTTTAAAATGAAACAATTTGATTTGACTGTATGGAAACAGGTTATTCATCTCCGCAGACAGAAAATTTGTAGTATTCAGATGACTAATGCAAAGATAGTGGGTGCTGTTGTGAAACAAAAAGCATAAGCTATAAACTTCTCATGTGATTTAAAGAGAAGATATGTTCGCCGTAGTAGACAAAATGCAATTTAATTCCACTTTAACTTTAAATCTATCAACCTAGGGAAAACAGTAGCTTTCAAAAACCCAACATATTTTAACACTTGCCAGAATACTGACGCTCAATACCGCTGACTGAAGCGGTCCAGATGTTTCCATACACCCAGAGGCCAATAAACTGATCCAAACACCCTTTCTACTCTTTGTTTTCTTTCCTTCTGCCACGAAGCCCCAATTTAGGATCAATCACACTTTAAAGATTATGGCTATAGGAGGCAAGCCAGCAAAATGCTTCATTTTACACAATTTGCTGCCAGCTGACGGATCTAACCTGGCATATCCTCAAATGATTAAAAAACGCTGCATATCCACTCAGCTGCCATGAAATGCTCCACTGAGCAGTGCCAGGAAGTTCTGTTAGAAGTTCATTTTTTAGTTGAATGTAAAAGTTAAAAAATTCATGGCATCTAGTGAGTTACAGCCTTGCTAGACTAGTCTGTATAGGAAGTGGCTAAGTGAAAAGTGGAGCAATCGAGCTATGAGACTAGATTAGGTTCTGCCTCAGGCCAGCCTTGGAACCATACAAGTGAAAAAGGAGACCATCTGATGAGGAAGCACACACACACACACACGCACGCACGCGCACGCACGCACGCACGCACGCACGCACGCACACACATACACATATATATAAATAACTGTGGAAGAGTCTTATTCTGTTTTGCAGCTGCCACTCATCTTAAGAGTTGCTTTTATACATGCTGACATTTCTGCCACAAGGAAATAAGTCCTTTACTTCCTCTGAGGTATGTTGCTGTATGATAACACACACGCAAAGAGGAAAAGCAACATAGACAAATACAACAAGAGAGCCAGAGAGCAAAAGGACGTGAAATTTAGAAAAAAAAAATCATCGACTGTAAGAAAATCCATTTGGAAGTTGGTAGAGACAGGACACTCCAGACAATAGGGAGATTGATCCCGAGGAAATCAAGTCCTCTGATACCTCTAGCCCCCAGATATCTGTAGCAAAGACAGCTTAACCCCAGACTAACACTACTCAGAGACAAAATACCTTTGCTAAGCCTGGATTACCTACTCTTTATAAAGAAAGGTATGGCTCCACTCTACAGGCTGCTGAAGTGCTGATGTTTTTCTTCTGCTTTGTATTTTTCTTTTTTATTAGGGACATAATTCATAGCAGTATTCTTGACCCCCTCCGTGAAGTCTCCCATCAACACTGGTCTGTCTTCTTGCAACGTGCAGACGACTTTATTGATTGTCTAGAAGGGCAAAACACTCTCAGCCAGAAGTCATCTCCACCTTTTGACTTCAACCTTCGGAGAGAGGGCTAAAAACAATAGTAAGATGATTTAGAGTACAGGGAGTGGGAGCGATCAGGAGGGAGTGAGTAGGACGTTTTTGTTTTGTTTCTGCCATGTTAGCCTGAAGCCAATTTAATACTCATAAACTGCAACACAGTAATTTTACTATCCACCAAATTTGAAGACAACCGGTTCAACTAGAACCATTTTCCAGTCAAAATGATAAAAAAAAAAAAGAAAAAAAAAAAAATAAAAATAAAAAATAAAAAAAAAG